>JAVYIG010012523.1:0-53100 GCA_035222895.1 Strongylocentrotus droebachiensis | reverse complement strand
CACATTCATACAACAGGATTTGAACATTGATCATAGTTTTGAACGCTTATCACATTTCTACGACCAAGTGCCAGTGAATCAGTGAACAAAACTCTAGTTTAACAAGGTACAATTTGATAAGGAGAGTGTACATGTACATGTAGTCATGTACTCCTTTGATTGGCAAACTTTTGGCCTCTAGCTGTTATCACCCTTTGTGTCAGTTTACTTTTAGGATTTAATCTCAGCCCTACTGTTCAGTGGGAAGTGGAAGATTTACAATGTAGGCCTTCCCATGTGCCATTTAGTTGAGGACTGTGTTTCTGGACAGTTCTGTAGCAAATTGTAGATTTTCACTGTTTTGAATTCTGAAGTATCTTCGTAATTATCTGTGACTGCACCTGTAACAGTGCTTGACTGTCTTGATTGAGTGCATCATTATTTGGACAAAGGTAGAATTATCTGTCAATTTATATTAAGATTCATGTACCTGATTTGTTTGAATGATTTTTTTTTTCTTCTGTCATTGCAGATTTGTATGTAATCTTATCATTGATGTATGTATTGGGCTTTGGAATGTAGCGATACGACATTGTGTTTTATCAACATCATTCACAATATCATAACCTGTTTCTCTCTTCTCTTTTACCTCCCCTTCTTTCTCTTCTCCTTCTTTCTCTTCTCCCTCCCCTTCTTTCTCTTCTCCCTCCCCTTCTTTCTCTTCTTTCTCTTTTGTTCTATTTCTCTTTTATATCAATCTCCTCATCTCTTCACTTCCATATCATCTTTTCTTTTTATTTCCTTTATTCAGTTGTTGGTTGACATTTGGCCTGTTAGTGAGAAGAAAGTGGAGAAAAAACATGATGAAGTCTGTTCATTTGCTGTCATTACTGGCATCTTTTGCCCTTTGTGTCGGTAAGTAATGTTGCACAGAATATCAATAGGGCCACTATTCATAGGGACCGCTATTCATAATTTGAGAAAAGGGTCATTATTCATAAAGACCGCTGCTCATAATCGAAGAAGAAGAGGGACGCTATTCACCCTTTTTTCGGATTATGAATAGCGGTCCTTATTATAAATAGCGGTCCTTATGAATAACGGTCATTATGCCTTTATGAAAAGTGACCCTTTTACGTTTTATGAATAGCGGTCATTCACCCATAGGAAATTACAAGTTAAGAATAGCGGTCCTTATGACTACATTGTAGCTAGGATACCCCGTTCTTTATACGGTGATTGACTTTCATTGTGTGGTCAGATACAGATTAGCTGCATGCTTCAATTGAATTGAAAAACTCTTGTTGCCAAAATTTCTATTCAAAAGCCTGATAAAGTTTCTAACATTACAAGTGAGACAATGTAAGGAAGAAGTGATAAGCGTAGGAAAAGTTCTGAATTTGAGAAAGCTAACCATCCATTCAGAGCTGAAAAAGTGCTCCTGTAGAGTGTACTGGTATCTCCTTTTTTACTCTGGTTACTACATTTTGAACATAAAGATAGAGAATTGTGCTGTAAAATGTCTAAGATTGACTCACGTGGCACTGTCACCATTTTCAAATTGTCACTTAGTTATTGGCAAGATTAGTGCTGGTATCACTGTTTTCTTTCATTCACCTTAATGCAGTGATTAAACATTTAGATAGGACAACATACTGTACATTTGTACATGTACTGTACCTTCGAATGTTCAGACATAATTCATGAGGCATTTCATTTTCATCATTTTGTGATTTATGTATTAGCTAATGTCAGCTTTTTATCACCGTTTCTGATGCCACGTTTGCACGACTTGCATCTCGCTATTAAATGTTCCTTTTCAACAGTGATTCTTGTGGCAGCTTAATTGTTTGTGACTTGTCATTCATCTATTGGCCAGGTCACCGATATCCTATCGCTCTTTTCTTTCATTCATAAGCTCCTCAGAGCGAACGAGCAAAGCTCAAAGGTCTTGATAGACAATATCACTCGGCCATTGAGTATTGAATAATTATTTGCCTATCTTGATCAAATAGTTTGTAGTTGACCTTGTGGTGTATTTGAGATTAGAATTCCCTTGTAGAAATGTACATGCATGTGAAACCTTTTATTGGAGTTAGGGTTTGAAATTATTCTGTGATAAACCAATAGGCCTAATTAATTTCTTGATTACTAGAGGGAAATTAGTTGAATCACTGCATATATTGCAAAGAGCAGATGTGATGAATTTATCCTTTGGCAATCTTATAAAAGGATTGATCACACATTAAGCATTTGTATTTGTAGTACGGTACATTATACAGGTCATATGAACCTAAATCTTAAACAACATTGTCTATGTATATGCTACAATAGACAGTTAAAAGATACATATCAAGTTTGGAAATTGCCCTAGGGAGACTTTTTGAAACCTTGTAAGGCTTACGGTATATTGCCTCTGCATGTTTCTCCATATGCAGTAATACTGTAGTTGTAACTGTCATTTGAAAGCATTATGCGTTTTTGGATCTCATGTTGATCATGAATACCATGTTATGTGCCATGCAGAAATGAATATATCAATCAATAATAAATTAAAAATGAACGTCCTCCCGATGAAATGTCATAAATGTGGCTTTTATCAATTGTGCGCTTTAGCGGATCTACCTGTATGTAAGTATTGAAGACAGTTGTAATAATATACAAATATACATTGTCTTGAACAGTTCTGGTTAAAACTATGCGCAAGAGGTGAATCCGACAGTACTATTTGCTAAGGGACACAGCCCCGGATCAAAAATTAAAAAAAGTACAATTTTTAGAATTTGTTTATTGAAATTTTTTAAAGTTTGAATTAAAGAAAATTACAGTTTTTATTTTTAAAAAGAATTAAAATAAAAACAAATTATTAAATTGAGATTTGAAGGGGAAAAAAGAAAAAAAGTCAACTCCCAAATAGTTCTTTTTCAGAGTGACCTTAACATAGCGTAGTTGAAATATTTCCGGTCATGTGACAAGCTCTCAACTAATTAAAAACCAATACATTTTTTATGCAGGATATTATAGATAATAGTAATTTTATAGTTTTGTTAAACTAAAAGTTTGCTTTTACTTTTAATTTAAGAAATACATGTATATGGTTCCAATTACTCCAAGAGACTGTACATGTACATAGGCCATGCCTCGATGTACCGGTACAAATATGCACAAATACTTATCTAAGAAAGGAGATACCTGGTCTGTCCTTCCCATTTTCATTGAGATGAATACCATTACCTTGAGTATAGATTAAAAGTTGATTTTCTTGTTTAGAGTGGTAGTGTTGAATGTATTTCCTTTTGTTGGCAGGAAGGCAGGAAGTCATGTGAGCCTAAACAAAATCACACAAATACACTGTAGCTTATGAATGAGGAAAACAGCCGTACTGCATGCCAGTTCAAGACAATATGTTCAATGTGCTTCCATTCAAGTTTGTTTTCATTTTTGTTTTTATTTACAAGCTTGGGCAAGAGGTGGATTGAATACCCTGCATATTTGATACCTCTATTACTGAATACTAATATAAATGAATCCTGAGTAAGTTTTTAATGATCATAATCGAAATACCGGCACCTTTTTAAAAAAAATTACCTGACAAAGGACATTAGCATGTTCTTGGATTGCCAACTTTGATATTCGAGATATAATCTTTTGAACTGTTATTTGAAGTGGCCATATAAATAAACTATTGCTGTTAAAGCCATATTATGCTGCTAGTACTACAAATGCAGTTATTTACTGTCTATCTGACAAATGTTATATACGTGTATGTACTATTCAGTATTCACACTCTTGCTTTTTAATTTCCAATGCTCTTCTAATTATTCCCTTTTATTACATATAGGCCAACTATTTAAGTGCAAATCATTAGGACATCATTATATCAAGAGTTTCAACCCCCCCCCTTAATTTTGTTTTAACTATCTACAGTGTATTCATCCATAGGATAATTTTAGAGAATGCTATCTTTTGTTTTATCAGCTCATATATTGTCCTAAATCTTACTACAGACTCTCAATTCATTGATAAATTCTCAAATAATTTGGATTCTTACTCACTACACAGTCATGTGACAATGTCATTGTTCTAAATCTCAATACCGACTGTCAATTCATTGATAAAAAACTCTCGAAAGATTTGGACTCGACTACACAGTCATGTGACAATGTTATTGGGAAATAATCCTGTTTGTGGTGACTAATTGTTGTCTGTCCTTGTCAGTGTTTGAAGATTAAACGAGCAATGTAGGTCACATCTACATATATAGGAGTCCCTTGACCTTGATCATCCAGGCACTGTCATTTGAGCTGGCACGTGGTGAATAAAAAGAAGAAAGAACAAAACCCACAGAGAACGGAACAGAGATAATATGAGGTTACAGGGGATCTAAGTGATCTTCAGACATTTCACTATCCCATTGTTTGTCATGTTTGTGCTTTAATAGTACACGTGTATATATGCGCAAATGGGATGAATTGCTCCGTCTTGCATTTATTTGTACGACAATAGGTAGCAGTAGTAATTCGGGGGGGGGGGGGGGGGGTAAAAAAAAATGCCCCCCCCCCCCCACCTGAAGAAAAAAAAATCTTAAGCAGACATATATTTCCATAAATGTAATAAAAAATTCATCTCGTTTTTATCTCCTCTTGTGTTTATGGGCCATTCCATGAGAAGAAGGACATGACATCAAAAAAAGAAATGTACCTCTTATGTTAATTTTTTGATTTATCACTAACCTTATGCCATGGATGTTCATAAAACATTAGGGCCTTTCAAATTCAATACAATTTATTTTTCATTTTTGTTGATTTCCTAAGATCTCAAACCATCATCAAAAACGTACATGTGGGACTGTAGATGAAAAAAAAACAATTTATTGCAGATTACACAGGATTCTTGTAATATTTTTTCCTGAAAATTTCGCTAAATTGAAAAAGATGAATATATTTCCATATTCTAAGCCTTTTCTAAGGGGTCCTGGGATATTTAATCTATTACATAGGGGTGAAAATGGCCTCCGGACAAAATGTAACGCGAGTTACCGTAACGCGAGTTACCGACATATTTGCTTCCTGCATTTTACTAGTCCATTGTTTCTTATCTTTAATATTGTGATCTTATACTAGTAAGTCTCAACCTACTATCAACGTAGGAAAGATTTTGTCAAGATTGTCTAGTATGAGGAGACTTTGCCAAAAGAGGGTCTCATAGAATTGACCATGTCCTTTTTTTGTAACGCGAGTTACCAAAATTCAATAATCCAAGAATCTAAAAATGTTTGTTCTTCAATTTTCTTTTTTGTTTCATTCAGTTGTTCTATATCTACCCTGTCCATGTTTGAAAAAAGTATCTTGCAGATCCTAGCAGTTCTAAAGATATAGGCACATTATCGTGTCAATGTACCCATTAGGTGTAACGCGAGTTACCATGGAATGGCCCTTATACATTTGTATATGTCATCATACATTTTAATTTGACACCATGATATTCTACATGAACATGTACTGTATTTAGACAACTTGATATCCTTCAGACTTTATCCTTTGCAATTTCTTAATAAAAATCTCATTAAAACATTGCAAGATATAACTGATATGAAACTACATTTCTCACAGATCAAAGATAGATTCATAGCCACCCACTTCTTGGTAAGGAACATATTTTTTGATGTAAATTGAGTTCTATGGAGATGGTTTTCTTATGAAAGGTTTTATGGATTTTTCTAACAAATATTATTAGAATGTGATTTGATGGGAGCAACTGCATATTCTGCCTAACCCCTCTTTTTTTGCAGAACTATTATCTATCATAGTGTGTGCTATGAAATGAATGCAATGTATAATACAGGAAGTTTTACAGTTGCTTTATCTACGTTTACTTGTGTATCTCTTTCTGTTTTTCTGTCTGTTTTTTTCTTCTTCTGTTTCTCCGTTTCATTTTTTATTTCTTTTTCTTTCTCTCTCTCTTTCTCTCTATCTCTCTCCGTCTTGTTTTTCTCTCTCTCTTTTCTCTCTCTCTCGTTCACTCTCTTTCGATTTCTCTCTTTATCTCTCTTTCTTTCACTCCATCTCTCTCTTTCTCTCTCTTTTGTCTAAGTTTCATTTCCCTGTCTCTCTTTTCAGTACAGTTTTCTATCTCTCTCTCTTTCAGTCTCTCCCCCTTTCTCTGTATAAAGTCGGTCTGTTGTATTTTTTCAATGTGCCATTAATTCTCATGTTCATCTCCCTCATTTTTTTCATCAATGGTATTTCAATCTTGCTCACAAAAACTCTTTAAAAAATATAAATAATATGACTAGCATTTTGCTTGGTTTAAATTGTGACATCTTCATATTTGTTCTCTTTTGCACTTTCGCTTTTTTTCCACCTCTGCGCAGTCCACTACAGATAGCCTATTCTGTAGGCAGACGCTGCGTTAGTATGGCTTGCATATCTTGTGTGTTGCTGCTGTTGTAATCAGGTTTAATTGCATTATGTTTCAGTTTATGTTTCCTGCTTGTGTAGTACTTCGTGGAAAGTTTGTTGACCTATGGAAAAAGTTTACAGCTAGGTCACATGAGTTGAGTGACTCCTAATTGCTGTGTGGCTTTCGTGGAAAAGTAAAGTTATTTAAACCAAAATAAAACGAAGGAGTTTTACAAATATTTAGCAGACCATCCTCTGTTTACAGGAAAGGTGAATTGCGGTGGTGGTTGTGCCCAAATCTGTTACTGTTAATGTAATATGATTGATACATGTAGTATTAAATGGTACTAATTTCATTGTATTTCACGCAAAGACAAGTATGAAATAGTGTGAATTGTAGTAGAACTTACATGTACATGTAGTTTACAGCATCAAACTAATGTTCACATTTTTCAAACAAACAAACATAATCTTCAAAACATAACTTAAAGCAAAATATAAAGTAGATTAAAGCATGTACAGTAAATGGTGGTCGCATCATTGGTTTAATCACTTGGAATAAAAAATAATTAGGGTTCAAACCTTTGCTTGTTATTATTGTTAATAATGTCCTATGGCGAGACATTGATCTATATTGGCAGCCTGGCAGCTCTCCACCTAGGTATGAATGGGTGCCTGATTTGCTTAATTAAACACTACTTTATTAAATTTGGTGAGATATAATGGGGTAGTTCTGCAAAGCACTTACGGTAAAGGGAAATCCAGCCCTAATAGTAAACAACTCTAGAAGATATCAAATTAATCAGGGAGTAGACTGGTGAAAGTTTGAACGAAATCTGACAAATGATAAGAAAGTTATAGATTTTTGAAAGTTGTAATCACTACCGGTATACGTATGGATACCTCAAATTGGCTTTATTGGTACTGCCGCCAACTTTCCCATTTGTTTCAACACACAAAATGAATAAAATTCAATTTTTATCAATATGTTTGACAAGGACGGTCCAGTAGCGCCCAAGGATGAAGGAACTTTGTGGAAAATCTGCAATTGGTGATTATTGACAAATGGGAGAGATATCCATCACTGTGTCAAAACCCACTCACTGAGAAAATTGCCAATTTGAGATTCGCATAGCTGTAGTGATCTCATATTTCAAACATTCATATCCTTCTTATTCTGGGTCTGATTTATTTCAAACTTTCGCCAAGTTCTGTTTACTGGTATCTTATTTTTCTGCTTTCTTTCAAATGAACTTATTACCAATTAGGGTTGGATTGCCCTTCATGTAAGTGAACAGTTTTCATCATGATCGAGTGTTTATTATTATAAAATTTGATGCTGCATGATTATTGAATTCTGTATTATCGAAACTTCTTCCCCTCTATCGATTCTCAAGGAGGTCGAGCGCTGTCCTATGAGACTGGAAAGACATACCGCTACAACTATGCCACCGATGTGGAAATCAGTGATCCCGGCTCGGAAGAGGATTGGACCAGCGATGGATCCAAAGTGGGCTTCAAGCTGTCATCAGTTGTCGACTTAGCTGTCGTCTGGCAAAACCCCAAAGACGCTTATGAAAAGATCTGGAAACTGACAGTAAGTACAGTGTATTCAATTTTTACATTTAAGCTTTATAGTCCTTTTTACATTAAAACACTATCATGTTTCTTGTAGAGTAGACCTTAGAATTTGAATTTGTGACGACCATTAGATAAAGCTTTTGCGCACTGTTGAAAATGTCCTTGATAGATTTTTCTTTGTGGCAATATCTACATGTATATCTCATAAATGAGGAAAATCTACAGTAATTGAAACGTACAATGATGAAATTTAATGACTTATTAGACATTTAAGAGTTAGAATATATAAGAGGCTCTTTCATTTAATGGGGCAATTAATGAAATAAGTTATTGTAGCAAGTCAAAAGACATTTTCTTGCTATCTCAGAGACTGCACTACTTGTAGGATGATTAGGGACTTAACATAATTGCTTCGTGACATTTGTTCCAGAGCCCTGTTTCATAAAACTTATTATCAATAACAAGGTACAATAACTGTTACAAGCTACTGAAATCATGGAATTTGATTGGCTGAAGTTGTTACAGAAATGTTAGTTTTTGTTATTGATATTAAGTTTGATGAAACAGGGCCCTGCTGTTTTCATCAAAGATAAAGGGGTAGGGTTGCAATGAGGTTTTAAGATAGGTTTAGGTTTGTGTATCATTTTTAGACAAGTGTTGAAGTTAGCATTGGGTTTGTGTAGGACATTGATCACAGAGCAGTTATTGCCGGAGCATAGAATGAATGTGAGGCATCAAATAAAACTTTAACTCTTAACAACCTCGCACCATATTAGTGGAACACCCGTTGCTTTGTGTACCGGTATCATGAATTTCAGAACTCATGCTTTTCGTATTTATTTGGCGATAAAAGTTTGCAGATTCAAAGCTGCAGACTCCTGGAGGGAGAACGGACGAGACAGACACGTTCAAAGCAGCACCCAACGTTCAAATCATCGGTGGGCAGCCTCTGTACATCGTCACCAAGGCAGGGAAGGTAGGGTCCGTCTACGGCTCCACCAGTGAGACGCCGTCCTCCCTCAACATGAAGAAGGGTGCCGCTAGCCTGTTCCAGTTCCAGTCCAACGAGGGCACTGTCACGGAGGTAAGGGAATTAAATGCTGTATATCTGGGATGAATAAATCACGTGTTGAAGTGCCTATCTGTTGGATTCAAAATCTGAAGTTCATTTTAGTCATAAGGGGACCAATCTAATCGGGATATTGGGTTTCAGCTCAGTCTCAAGTATCATTTAACAGAAGTAGAGAGATGGTCTAAGTTTTCTCTACATTAAATATGACTTATTCCATGTGTTTCATATTTTTGTTTTTCTTCTCATGGATCTGGGTTTTCATGAAGAGATCGAGTAATCCAATGAAGTTAAGTATCTTTTATAACTAACTGTTGCCATGTAGGCACTATATTGGTTAAGCTATCAGGGTCCCAGTGGCACTAAGAGTATTAATAAAATACAAAATGGGCATCCAAATATACAAATACTAGTGAACTTCTCAATATTATAAGGTTCTGTTCTTTTATCGATAGGTTGATGCATCTGGTGAGTGCCAGGTCAGGTACTCCTCAAACAATGGTAAGATCACCAAGTCAAAGGACATAGCCAGCTGCACCAGCCCCACCTCTGTCAACGACTTCCACCACCCCAGACACATCCTTGGTGTGGACGTCCAATCAGAGTGCTCGACAGTCTATACCATGTCTGATGATGGCTCTGTCGTCCAATCAGCAGAGGGAACAGAAAGTTATGGGATCAGTGTCAGCATCAGGGAAACCATAGCATCATCTGTAAAGTCAAGGTATGCTCAGAGCCATCTACATATTAATACAGAGTTTGGCCAACCCGCTTCTAATTCAACACAACGTGGCAACGCAGAACAAAAGAATATACGCCACATTGAGTCGAAGTAACCAAGTTGATCAAACTCTATGTATAAATGGCTATGGGTGGCAATGTGGCAAATGTTGTTTTGTTGGGCTAGCACAGAACAAAAGAATATACGCCACATTGAGTCTAACTGTAACCAAGATGACCAACCTCTATGTATAAATGGCTATGGGTGTGATGAAGGATTAAGACAGAAAGATTGACAAATTTGTTGAAGGAAACATACATCATAAAGGCAAAGTGAACATTCATTACTATTGAATTCAATAGTTCATTGTCTTATTATGTTATTGAATGCGAAGAATTCTCTGTAAACAATCGTTTGAATCAAAAGCAATCCACTGAGGGTATTATGATATATAATTGTCTTTAGTCTCTCTCTTTTGCATATAACAGTTGTAACCAAAGGTCATTTAAAGGCCTTTGAAGTCAAGTATGAGATCGGAAAAGATAAATGCTGCACATTTCTGTCATATGTATCCTCTTTACTTATGTTTTACTTCTCAAGTTATTACTATGTTTCACTCTCTTCTCCCGCTGTGAAGTACAATTTCTCTCTGTTTCTCCTATTTGCACCCATTAGCTGTTTACTATTGGCTCACTCTTTGTTTTGACTATGCATAGTTCCAAAAGTTCAGTATGATATACAGTACCTGGAGCCTGTTCCATAAAACTTTTTTATCCATAACATCTGCTAAATTTCTATGACAAATTTGATCTCATCCAATCAGATGCCATGATTTCAGTAGCTTATAACAGTAGCTTGTAACTTGTTATTGATAACAAGTTTTATGAAACAGGGCCCAGATCATATTTCTTATTCCTTATCTTCCAGACAATCCCTGGTACTCCAGGGTTCAAGTGACGGTGCCAAGCCTCTCCAAGGTGCTACAGTCGAGGGTGCTATTCAGAGTGCAGGCAGCTTCCTCGTGCAGTCCCTAGCCCAGGATATGGTAGATCAGCAGTGCACAGAAAACTGTCAGGCGGTACGTTCTCATCAAGCAAGCTTTTACACTGTAACGCAAAATGTCTCAAGCTTAATTTGAAACCACTCCACAAAGTATTTGTTATGGCCCTTTTTGTCCTCGTACTTTCAAAGAATTTCATATTTTGCTCCACAGGGGCTGCCTTATTAATGATGAAACACTTTGAAAGACCTGTTAACCAAGTAATCGTGTAACAGTCCATGCTCTGTAACAAAAGTAGGCCTTCAAAAGTTTCTTGAACTGGTTCAAGGATGAAGCAGTTGTCAAGGTAGTGGGAAACATGTTCCATAATCTTGCAGCGATGGTAGGAAAAGCAATGCCTCCAAGGGGGTGTTTCACAAAGACAAAGATTGACTTTAAGTTAGACTTAACTATGGCAGGCCATTCATGCCACTAGTTGCTCTCACCATTGGTCTCTCAATTACAATCTTTAGATAATATTTTGTCCTTCAATATTAAACTATCAAAAAAGGTCAAGTCTGTAGATTTGTGACCATGATTTGTACATCCCTTGAGAAACCAATGCCAGGAATGGTTAGAGAAACTAATGGCATGAACGGCCTGCCATAGTTAAGTTTGACCTAAAGTCGATCTTAGTCTTTATAAAACACCCCCCAGTAGATGTCTTGGAGAGGTGCTCAGTCAACCATACATAAGATGAAGTAAAGCTTGGAAGAATTGGTGATTGGTCACCGTTAATTTGTTTCCTTCATTTTCCATCCCTTGTAGGCGGCAGATGTTGTAGAGAAGTTCAGGAACTCCATCAAATCAGAATTCTTGGCCAAGACCAAGTCTTCCTCAGCGTTCCTGCAGATTCTTGAAGCTTTCCGTCAGGCTGGCAAAGAGACCATTGTTGATATTGTCAATAGTGGTGCCAATGAAGAAATCAGGTAGGTTTTAGTGTGATATAATATTTATCAGTGAGGTCCATAGGAAGAATTATCATCAGGGCCCCGTCGCACAAAACTGACC
The DNA here is from genome assembly GCA_035222895.1 of Strongylocentrotus droebachiensis. NCBI lineage: Eukaryota > Metazoa > Echinodermata > Echinoidea > Camarodonta > Strongylocentrotidae > Strongylocentrotus > Strongylocentrotus droebachiensis. The sequence goes on along the minus strand of JAVYIG010012523.1, from coordinate 41,299 downwards.
AATGATGGTAACTTTGCCATCAATGGTAACTACCATGGAAACCTTGATTTTGATTGGCTGTTGAGCCCTATTACCATAGTAGTTGCAATTGATGGCAAAGTATTACCATCAGTTGTATGCAACGGAGTCCTGAAGATGGAACAGTCTGGCACCCAAGGCAATACATGAGAGGTTGTCAGGCTGTTTTGAAGGTACCAAGGCTGAATACTAATAATAATAATACCCAAACATCTATGTAAGACTTTATTACTTGTTATATACAATGATGATAAGGATGCTTGTCATTTCATATATCACCAGCATCCCATATTCCATAGATCTAGAGTTTCAGTACCAACAAAAGTAGATCTAGATGATTAATTGACTGTTTGCTAAAAAAAGCTAATGGCCAATCACTAGTAAAGCTAATGATTCCTCTCAACAATCATTTGATCAGGATGTACTGTTTTATCATCTACATCGTTTGTGTAGTAGGGAGAAGAAGGGGGGGGGGTGAAATGTTATGAAAGGGGAGATGGGAACAACAGGAGATGCAGGGGTGGGAAAGTCGAGTGGGAGAGAGCAGGAAATGAATAGGGAGATGGGAGGAAGATAATATTATGGTAGGGATGAGAAAGGAGAGGGATGTGGATGAAGGGGGACAAGGAGGGGGAGGGGAGGAGGGAAAGGGGAAGGGAAGAGAGGAGAAGAGAAGGAGAGGGAGGGACTGGGGAGAAGAGGTAGTAGGAGCGAGAAAAAAAAGGAAGAGTCAGGGACAGTGGATTGGAGCGAGTGAGAAAGGGTAATGAAAAGTGGGAAAGACAAAGAGGAGGTTTAAACTCAAGATATGTGCTGGAAATTAAGAATAAGATTAACATATTTTGATATGATATTTATACCCAGGGCTCAACTGCTGGACATTGTAGCCGCTACTCAGACAAGCGCATCTTGGGAAGCAGCCTTAGAACTCCTGGACTTTAGCAACGACGACCAAGCTGAAACTATTGAGAAATTCTTGGTCAATGCAGCCTTTAACAGTCATCCAACTGAAGCAAAGATACAGAAGATTTTTGTAAGTACCCCTCCCAGACACTCGCTAAAACCGAAACAAACAAACAAACAAACAAGACGAACAAAACAAACAAAAAACATCAACAAACGGTGAGTTTCAAAGAGACTCGGGAAGAGAGGAATGAAGGGTAGCCAAGGGAGGAAGAACGGGTGAAACAGAAAAAGATTAGAAATGAGGAATAGAGTAAAGTGATTAGGAGAGATAAAATGAAAGTCTATGTTTTGAAGATTTTTATGCCTCCGCCACCGAAGGTGGTGCCGGAGGCATCATGTTTTCGGGTTGTCCGTCCGTACGTCCGTCGTACCGTCCGTACGTCCGTCCCGTTTGACCGTTATCACAATATCTCAAGAACCATTTAAGATTTAAACTTAAGACTCGGGAATAGTATTTATCACCATAGGAAGACGATCTGATTAGATTTTGGAGTACGTAGGTCAAAGGTCACAGGTCACAGAGGTCAACTTATGAAATTCCTTGTATTGAGTTTGTTAGCGCGATATCTCAAGAACCATTTGAGATTTAAACTCCAAACTTAAGGATAGTATGTATCACCATAGGAAGACGATCTGATTAGATTTTGGAGCACGTATGTCAAAGGTCAAGGGTCACAGAGGTCAACTTATGAAATTCCAAACATTGAGATTGTTATCATGATATCTCAAGAACCACTGGAGATTTAAACTTCAAACTTAGTGATAGTGTGTATCACTATAGGAAAACAATCTGATTAGATTTTGGAGCACGTATGTCAAAGGTCAAGGGTCACAGAGGTCAACTTATGAAATTCCATACATTGAGATTGTTATCATGATATCTCAAGAACCACTGGAGATTTAAACTTCAAACTTAGTGATAGTGTGTATCACTATAGGAAAACAATCTGATTAGATTTTGGAGCACGTAGGTCAAAGGTCAAGGGTCACAGAGGTCAACTTATGAAATTCCATACATTGAGATTGTTATCATGATATCTCAAGAACCACTGGAGATTTAAACTTGAAACTTAGTGATAGTGTGTATCACTATAGGAAAACAATCTGATTACATTTTGGAGCACGTAGGTCAAAGGTCAAGGGTCATAGAGGTCAACTTATGAAATTCCATACATTGAGATTGTTATCATGATATCTCAAGAACCACTGGAGATGTAAAAACTTCAAACTTAAGGATAGTATGTATCACCATAGGAAGACGATCTGATTAGATTTTGGAGCACGTAGGTCAAAGGTCAAGGGTCACAGAGGTCAACTTATGAAATTCCATACATTGAGATTGTTATCATAATATCTCAAGAACCACTGGAGATTTAAACTTCAAACTTAATGATAGTGTGTATCACCATAGGAAGACAATCTGATTAGATTTTGGAGCACGTAGGTCAAAGGTCAAAGGCCACAGCGCACATTATGAATGCAAAAACAGCTTGTGATCGCGTTATCTCAAGAACCGATTGATGGATTCATGCCAAAATTAGGTCATGTTTGTTACTTGCAGAGCCAATGAACTGAGTAGATTCTTGGTTCATAAGGTCAAAGGTCATGGGCCCATTAAGTATGCAAAAATAGCTTGTGAACGCATTCTCATTAGAACTGACAGATGGATTACTATTTAACTCAGAACATCTTGCAGAGCCAATGAACTGAGTAGATTTTATGGTCATGAGGTCAAAGATCAAAGGGTCATATATGTATATGAGAAATTGCTTGTAATCACAATATTCTGAGAACCTGTCAATGGATTACCATTGAACGTGAATTCAATTTTTTTTTCTGTTTTGGTTTGTAAAATTGCTCTATAACGGAGGCATCATTTTCGACTGCGCGCAGTCGAATTCCATCTAATTTTTAGAAGCTCTGCAGTATATTGGCAAAGGGTCTTGACTCTCCAATGAGAAGTCTTGGGTTCAATTCTTGCTTGGTGCTAGCATCCTTGGACAAGTATTTACTAACATTTCTCCCTCTTAAACACAGGTTTAGATAATGGCTACCTGTCAATGGTGAAATAATAGTTTGGTTAAGAAATGGTTAAGAAAACCACTATCGATCCTGATGAGGCTAATCAAACAAAATGTATCAAAGTAATTATAAGAATTCATGGCTCTTTCTAAAAAGTAAATTTAAGGGGGGGGGGGGGGAGGCTTACATATACCAATCGGTTACACAGGAAGAGACCCACAGTATATCACTCACCCCCCCCCCCCTGACAGGCACAGGTAACAAGAAATGCATAACATTCTTCTTCTTCTGGGGAAGATAGCCAAAATAATGAGATTAGGTGAGACAAAACAAAATCGGCAAAAGAAAAAATTGAACAAAAAAAAAAGACACGGCACATCCCTCTCACACGCATTCACTCTTTCTTCTTCCAATATTGATATGAAAATTAATAACTTTGAGTGATAACTAGTTTTCTTATGTCTGATTGGTCAACAGGACTTGATCCAGGGCAAGCAGGTGACCAATGAAAATGTCCAGAAGACTCTGGCCTTATCCTTGGGTTCAACGGTCAAGATTTATTGCTCCATCAGTGAGGAGCAGTGTAGCTCACAGGTAAGTCTACTTCTATCCCTGACTATGTTCTTGATCACCGTAATATGTGATCTCATACATTGACTCCATGTTACATGTTATACACACATTCATATAATGTACACTGTGGTTTGGGACTCTGTTATACCCAATAGACTGTAGTGTTATGAAAACCGTTTGACAAACGGTTTTCAAAATTTGTAATTCCAATCATAAATATCTTGATAATCAAACAGGCGATCGGCTTGTAAAAGTCACGGGTTTCCTGACTGACCTAAAGGTTTATAATTATCATTGCAGCATGAGCTAAATCCAGAATTTTGTTTCAGAATCTGAGAAAAAGTTACCGGATCCCTTTAAGCAACCCCACATTATATTGTGGCACCGGTGGGATCAGTCTTTCTGTTGTTTTAAGGCATGCCGTATTAACTTTCCAAATGTGCTTTAGACTGGGATTGAAGTTGTTCATCGTATTTATGTTGAGAAAAATGCTTTGCTCCTGTAAAAGAGAGATTTCAAAGACATGCTCACTTTGCTCAAACTACGTCACATGGGTTGCATTTTAAGAACTAATGGAGGTAGGAAGAGATCTTAAAAATGAACTGATAATGCTAAGAAATTCTTTAATGATCATTTCGTTACAGTTTGCTTCGATTGATTGACACGTGAGACCTTGTTCTAGGATTGAAAATATTGTCTGGCCTGAATTCTTGAATGTTCACATTTTTGCATCCCTTTTAAAATACTGAAAAATTACTAAAAATTCCATCATGAATTTTATTTTTCCACTTTGTTCATGTTTGGAATAGGCCCAGACTTAGTCTACATGTAATATCATCTTGATCGTAATATTTTGCAATATTCTCAATATAGACATTTTTAATAGTGTAATATACTGAGAGGAATTTTTTTCTCTCTTTTTGCACAGGTTGTGAAGGATGTTTTGGAGCATTTTACAAGTGGGCTTATTTCTGACGACCGTGATACGCGCCTGGTAGCCCTCTACGCCCTCAAGAACGTTGCCCGACCCTCGACGATGCCAGCCATCTTGGCCTTGGCTAAAGACGATGAGGACATGGATCTGATTGAAATCGCTACGGACGCCATGTCTCAGTTTGATGAAGAATGCTTTACCCCGGCGGTAATTATACATTGTTAATGTAAAGGAGACCAAAAGTGGAAAAGTTATCCCTCTTTATTTTAGTGTAGCACAAATAGCTCAACATATATGGATATGCTGCTTATAAGTATCGGCTTGCATGTTGATGAAGATATGCAGTAGGCTTACGGTTGCACCATGTGAGAGAGAGGGGGAGGATTGAGAGTCCTGAAAAGGACTGTCAGTAATCTTTCTTTCTGAGTGTGTGTGTATATAGTCCTGAAAAGGACTATGGGTATAGTCTTGAAAATCCTCCCCCCCCCCTCTCTCTCTCACATGGTGCAACAGTAAGCCTACTGTATATATATTGTTATGTCTTCATCAATCTTCTTCTAAATTTGCATTTACTGATTTTTAGCTGCACAATTTTGTGTTGCAGTTTCTTGTACATGTAGATTCATGTGTCTGCTATTGGTTGAGACTAGTTTCAGTCCATTAGACTTTAATTTACAGCTTGTGATAATGTCCTGTCATTGTCAGTATTATGAGTCTTGTGACAACTTCTATGAGCACTTATTAGACTGACATTGTCTGTCTCATGGTCTGTTGCCTCTTGGACAATCGGTCTTGCAGGTTTTCAGTCTACTCAATCTACTGGGATATTCAGGGCACTGTTTCACAAAACCGTCATAAGTACAAGTTCACCGACATCCCGTTGAAAGGCACTTTAATTACAATACACACATTTTGAAAGGGATGTTGCTGAACCAGTAGGCCTACTTAGACTGTTTCGTGAAATGATGCCCTGGGCCCCGTCTCCTAAAGAGGTAATATTAATCACAAGTAATTTGTGATTGATATCAATTGCAACTATGTACAGAAGAGATAGGAGACTGCAAACTTGCAATTGATTTGGATCAACCACAACTATTTATAAGTCATGGCTGGTCGACATTACCTCAAAACTGTAAAACTTTTGTCTTATCTTCTTTGTCCATTGCAGATAAACAGAGGTTTGAATTCAATCTACCACCAAAATGATCGCCGTTATGCCAATGTGGTGAGGGTAGCGGCCGCCACCCTGGTCCTTGGAAAGAACCCTTCTCTTCAAGATGTCATCAACATAGCTATCTCTATAACCTGTCAAGATTCTCATGAGTTCGCTAAGTTTGTCTTCGCTAAGATGATGCTTCTGAGCAAAGAAGATACGCAAGCAGCGTGAGTACCAAGATCGCATGATGATTCAGTGACACTAAGACGAAACTCTGTATTTTGCCAAAATGAGAATTTTGATATCAAAATGTTCATGATACACAAAGACTTAACTCCACCCAACACCCCATTGAAGTCAATGGCTAGTGAAACAAAGACCTAACTCCTTAAGGCCCAAGTGCTCAGTGACACATAAACCACTTTTTCCCAAAATGAAGTTATGTCTTTGTGTCACTGACCCTCGACATTATGATTCAGAAATGGTTGATAGAGAAGACCTTCAGATAACCAAATACCTTTTAAACCTTCCCTCATAATATGATCTTTTTCTCAGCCAGAAAGTATTCAAAGAAAGATATTTTACAATTTTATATGAGTGAAAGGGTTAAAGGAATTTGGAGGAGTTTGGATACTGCAAAAGAACACCACTCACTAAAACCAGTAAAACACTCACTTAAGTTTCACTAAATATTAAATCATAATAATAATAATAGTTAACATTTATAATGCGCCATGTCTGTCAAAAATGACACTCAATGTCTATCTTTGATGTAAGACAAATGTAAGTCAACTTGTTTGAATTTACCCCGTATTGATATTTTATGCAATAGGTTCAATGCACTTTAATATTTCTTCAGAGGGGAGAGTAGTTTAAAACAAACAAAAATAGAAACAAATTCAGAGCCAGAAGGCGTTTACTCTATATTAAATTAAATCCCTCATGTATAGTTGTTTGCATTGCGATTGTACAGAGCACGAAAAAGGTATAGATAGGTACTATCTACCTGAGATAGTACTTATTGTAAAGTAATTTTTTGCTGCTACCCCACTTGCCCACCCTTGCCCATTGAATACGCATAGCAAAGTAGGTTACGCGAAATGTCAAAGTCAATGACATGTCAAATGAGCGCGCATCGACTGTATTACATGTATGCATGTTGCGCTTTGTAAAATCTAGCTGAAGCTAAACTGTCTGCAGAATCAGTTCTTATTATTATGTAAAATTCACTTTAAATAGACCTTATTGCCGATGTGGGATATAAAACAAATATTAACCTCCTTTACTCGGGCAATGGATACAAACTATCATCGCCTCGGTGATCTCAGGGCTACCATCTTCCCTCGCCTTGCGGCTCGGGATGATAGTTTGCACCATTACCCTCGTAGTCGATTAATATTTGCTTACTATATGATTTAAAGCCGTTTTGTCTCCAAACAGACAAAATGATGGAAGTTATTGTTAGTAAAGTTAGGACCAGCACAATATCTAATATTTAAAAAGAAATCTGTATTACAATGATGACAACACTGCAATGATCCCCACATTTCTTCTCTGCAAGTCACTCTTTTAAAAAATATTTTTATTTGTATTGTTGTATCTAAGTTGAGGGCTGTGGGCACGTATTCTGTAGCCCTCCTGCATCTAATGTATGTTAATTATGCATTCAATATATTTGTTTAGTTTCGTATATTATCTATATGAAATTATATACCGGTACACTTGAAACATTGTATCAAACCATATTATGTTCATTAAAATGTATGATGAAGAAAAAAAAGATGCAGAAACCAATAAATCAAATCAAATCAAATCAATTTGTACACAGTGCTGTGATAAAGGAGGCCCTCGCCGATACGATGGTGTACAACTATGCCACAGTTCGATCAGGTGGATTCTCCAATGCCTACAGAAGTTTTTTGGCAGGTAGGTCAGAAAAGAAGATGAAAATATTAATCTTTAACCAATCACATATGAGCTTGATCATAAGACCACTTCTTTAGGGAAGGGTGGCAGATCTGGGGGACGGTGCATATGCCTCTTCAGCCAAAACAATTGTGCCATGCATGTATACAGCATGTTAAAAATGAAACATACCGAAATCGGGAGTACCCATTACAAGCTTTGCTTATCGAGATCTGCAGCTTCTTCCTTGTAATACAAGTTCTTAAATTACATTTATCTTCCTACGTATAAATTGTATTGTTTGAACAGATGTCAAATATGTTGTCAAATTGAATGGAAGAAAATAAATGTTCATTTGAATTGAATCATTTGAATTTCCTAGAAATGGACACAACTACAGCACCCTTTGAACTGGACATGCAGATGACCGGATCTGGTCTGCTCAGGAAGAGTACCTTTGATGTTGGTATTGATGCTGCTAATGATTCGCTTACCCTGATGGAGGTATGTTTGCATTCGGTTTTATCTTTAATTCAATTTTCTTTTAAAGCCCCACTGCACTACTTGTAGCTAGTTGCTCCCTCTATATAGCAAACAATGCCTAATCGGTGCCTGTTGGTCCCCCATGATCCCCTTTTTATGCCTCCGTTACGAAGTAGCCAGAGGCATTATGTTTTCGGGTTGTCCGTCCGTCCGTACGTCCCGTTCTCGTGATCGCGTTATCTGAAGAACCGATTTGATGGATTCCTGCCAAACTTTGGTCATGTATGTATCTTGCAGAGCCAATGAACTGATTAGATTTTGGGGTCACGAGGTCAAAGGTCACAGGGCTCATTATGTATGCAAAAACAGCTCGTGATCGCGTTATCTGAAGAACCGATTGATGGATTCCTGCCAAACTTTGGTCATGTATGTATCTCGCAGAGCCAATGAACTGATCAGATTTTGGGGTCACGAGGTCAAGGTCAAAGGTCATGTGGCTCATTATGTATGCAAAATGTCATGTTCAAGCATTTACGCTTACGACATGTGGTCTCCTGCTTTTTCCTTTTGTATGAAACTTTTATTTAAACTAGAAACAAATTTTGTCAAACTTACATGTTATTCATTATATTTAATTGTATGTTTCTTTGTATTGATATGAAAAAGTGGAAATAAAACAAACAAACAAACAAACAAAAATAGCTTGTGATCGCATTATCATTAGAACAGATTGATGGATTCCTGCCAAACTTAGATCATGTATGTATCTTGCAGAGCCAATGAACTGAGTAGATTATTGGGTCATGAGGTCAAAGGTCATGGGCTCATTATGTATGCAAAAGTAGCTTGTGAACGCATTCTCATTAGAACTGACAGATGGATTGCTACACCTGTATTTAACTTGGGACATCTTGCAGAGCCAATGAACTGAGTAGATGTTAGGGTCATGAGGTCAAAGATCAAAGGGTCATATATATTTATATGAGAAATTGCTTGTAATCACGATATTCTGAGAACCTGTTAATGGATTACAATTGAACTTGAATTTGAAAAATTTCTTCTGTTTTGGTTTGTAAAATTGCTCTATGACGGAGGCATCATTTCGACTGCGCGCAATCGAAGTTCCATCTAGTTCTTATGTTAATTGAGGGCTGATTTGATGAGATAACCACATGTCAGTGACCTTCCAGGGAGGACCAAACTAGTGCAGACAGGCTTTGATAAGGCTTCACTCTGAGTACTCAAAATGTCTGTAAAATCCCTAGCACTTTTGTAATTTCTTCAAACAGAAGAAACAGTGGACCATTTTTTAGAGAGAAACTCTTTTTTGGAAACTGACGACCCTCTCCCTTTAAAGGGTTTATTAGAACAGCTTACAAGATTTCGGTCTTGGTTGTTAATCCAAGAATGAAAGTTAATTACATTGTACTTCACTGTGACCTTTAACCTTTGTTCATCAGGTCTTGATCTTCTCCCGAGGTCTCGAGAGTTTCTTTGGAGAGGATACCGGCGATGAAGGAGAAGCGACGGCGGGTATCGCCGTTCAGCTCCTTGGCGTTACCCTTCGACCAATCGTCTTCTTCTCTGGGTCAGGTGACCTGATGAGTATGGCGTGGAGCTTAGGGTCCTCCTCCTCCGACGACTCTGGCTACTCTGCCGTTGCAGGCCTCATCCTCCTCCAAGATCATGCACAGGTATGAATAATAATAATATTCCACTTATATAGTGCTTAATACAATGTCTCTAAGTGCTTTACAGATATACTATTACTCCAGTCATTGGATACAGTGCTTGCCTGCACAATCTCCACTCCCTGGGGAGCATTCCAGCCAGGCATTACTTGACGCTTAAAGGGATCCGGTAACTTTGTCTTAGATATTTTAGAAATAATCTTTGATTTAGCTCATGCTGCAATGATAATTATAAACCTTTAGGTCAGTCAGGAACTCCATGACTTTTACAAGCCGATCGCCTGTCTGATTATCAAGATATTAATGATTGGAATTACAAATTTTGAAAACCGTTCGCTGAACGGTTTTCATAACACTACAGTCTATTGAGGAAAACGAGTATGGTAAAACCGGTCACTCAAAGATTTTTACTTTTTTGAGGCACTTCTGGATCATTTTGAAGCGCGGTTTTTTTAGGGCTTCAATATTACACCATACCACAGACACTGAACATGTAGGACCATGTATCTCAGATTTAACATTGTTAAACGATCCCTTTAAGAACTGTTTGACCAACAATGGCGGTCGCATCCTACCGGATACCTATTTAACACCTGGATGGAGAGTAGCAAGTGCAGTTTAATTTCTTGCCAATGGATATTAGTGCTGTGTCAGGATTCAAACCCTCGACCTTCGCATCTCCAGTCAAGCGCCTTAAACCACTCGGCCACAACACTCCTCTGAAGCCAGTGGTTTAACATTTGCTCCAGCGATATTTGCTCCAAACTTGATATGTCTAACAAAAGAGCAAGAAACTTATTACCTCTCCAGAATTGACATCTTGCATCTTCTCAAAAGAAACATGATGTGTGAGTGTCATGAATAAATTACAATCATGTTACATTCCTGCATTATCTATTCTCCTTTTTGGAGCAATCAAGTCTCATCACTATGAAGTGTACACAATTTATGACAGTACTCATATAGCAGTGATATCCTGATGATATGCATTAAGAAAGGTACACAAGAAGAACAATACCAAGATGCAGACAGATGCAGAGGAAGCTTGGTATAAAGAACTCTCATTTTAACAAAGCAATTTTGCAGCTCCATCTCTTTTTGTTGCTTTCTTTTTAAGGCTTGATACAGTGTATAACAGGATATTCATATATATATACACATTTAATTTCCTTGGTCCAAAAGAGTTTGTTGAAACAAATTAAGATTCCTTGTGTTTTTAAAACAAAGTTGTCATGAATTTCCAAGATACTTTCCACCCAAACCCTTCAGTATCTTTACTTCATTTTTCTGCAAATTTCCCCTTGGGTTCAAAATCAAAAAAATCTTCAGTATTTACTTGTCATAAACTCAATTAATCAAGTTTTAAGTTTCAAGTTTTATTTATCTTTCTTTCATAACACACATTACAAATATGACATGATAACAAGTGAACAACATTTATGGCGTTACAACCTCAACTTCTATTTAAAATATGAATATTCCTCACTTAACAATGATTACAAAAATGATAATAATGACAAATCTATTCTATTTGTATCATCAATTTGTTTGCAAGGAATATAGAATATGTAATAATTTATGATCTAGTTTACTGTGTATTATGTGTACTTGTCTAAGTTTTGTTGAAATGATTTTTCAAACTGAGCTTGTAAAACTTGCAATGTAATTTAGCTTTCGGGCTACCATTTTGCAGTTGTTCTAATAAAAACCATTCTACTACTACTACTTCTTTCTTTTATCCCCCTCACCAACAGAGTATCTCTCTACAATCTGGGGTGGAGGTCGAAGCCAATCTCCAGGGTGGTCTATCAATCGACGTTGGGGGCGCTCTTGACTTCAGTCTTTGGCAGAGAACATCAACAACGACAGTCTACAACAGGTTTGTGATGATTTGTTAGTTTTGTTTTGTTCTCGATTCTTTTTTGTCCTACATGTACATGTATATAATTAATTTTACTTTGTATTTCTCGTTGAAGAGACTGCATGAGATCCCACTCTTTGAGCATGTGCACATAGTCTTCACAAGCTAAGGCTTATGAAATGTAACTTTTCATGGCGCAAATTATACTTCAATTTCCATCGAAAATCTTTAGTATATATTGTAAAAGAAGTTTACTTTGGCTTATTAATCGTTATTTGGACGTTTTGATCAGGTTAGACGCTCTCTAGGCCTTCCAACTTGTTTTAGAGCGATTCAGGACAATTTTGTTCGTACGTGAGTCGTGAGTTTCAGGAACAATGTATATGTATACAGCGGATTTTGGCGGACTTTGTTCTTGAGGGTTTTTTTGTCCAACATTTATATGTATATAATTAATTTTGTTCTTTGTCCCTCACTATTCAAAGTAAAGCACTTGTTCTCTCTTTGTTTATAATCAATAATGTTGACATGTTCTTTGTTTGAAAGATCTATCTTTATGCATACATGAATAAGTGCATGTAGTATGCTTACATTGTACATGCATGTCTTTAGTTTACACACAATTCATAATTTCATAATATTTCAATACTAAACCCTTCTGTGCTATGGGCCGCAAATCTCACAGAAGAATTTGAGTGTTGAACTATGAGTTTAGGTTATTTAATGTTTAAATAATATCTTTCTTACAGAAACAGAAATGTTTGGCTCTATTTTGGAGTTCATATCCAGGAAAGCTACATAGCATACCTGCTATCAGGAAAACAGCATTAAAAAAAAAAGATTTTGGCGTGCTTTATTTCCCCTTAATATTACATGATATTCTACTAGATCAGTAAGGCTATCTACAAAGATCTTGTCACATTAAAGGCATCGTTTAACAATCTTAAATCTGAGAGGCATGGCCCTACGTGTTATCAGTGTCTGTGATATGGTTTAATATTGAAGCCCTAAAAAGTTGCACTTCAAAATGATCATGAAGTGCCTCAAAAAAGTGAAAATCTTTGAGTGATCGGTTTTACCATACTCCTTTCCCCCAATAGACTGCAGTGTTAGGAAAATGCAAAATTTGATTTCGATTTCCAATCATAAATATCTTGATAATTAGAAAAGTCACGGGGTTCCTGACTGACCTAAATGTTTATCATTATTGTAGCATGAGCTAAATCCAGGATTGTTTTTCAGAATCTAAGACAAAGTTACCCAATCCCTTTAACAATACAACCACATTCATAATCTTTTCCATTTAACTCTCTCCTGCAGCGGTGCTCTGTCGATACGAGGCTCGACACGTTTAGTCAGTCCATTCTTGAATGCCGGTATAAGCTATGGAGCCGATGCTTCGGGTCACATTGACTTCATCACAACCGTCAAGTTCTCTTCTCTACCTCCGTCTTTCTGCTTGCAGATGATGCAAGAACCTCTATCATACAAGTGAGTAATTTCAATGCGGTGATGGAAATTTATTTCTAATAGTTCCAGTTAATTTGGTTGATGGTTTGTTTTTACCTGGCTGCTATTAAGGAAGCAAGTGTATGCCTTTGAGTAAGCAAGCAGGGGACCGACGGTTCATGCTTTACCAAAGGGCCCTAACACATCGACTTGGTTTCGGACCTAGGACCTCCCAATTAAAAGACCACTGCTCTACCATTGAACCATCTTGTCTCCATTCGGGGTGGCAGTGTTTGTAAAACCACAGTTTGTTTTCTTGTCTTTTTCTTTTTTTAAAGCATTAGGATAAAATTCAAAATTGTTTGTCCTTTAAAAACCCCACAAAAAATAGTGATATGGATTATTAGTAGTTTTAAAGTCCAGTTTCCATTTGAAGTGCATATAAATGTACCACAATCTTCTTCTCTCATTCAACTTCTCTTCATCTCTGACTTTTCTCTCCAACTTTTCTACTTTCTATTATGCTCTTCCTCCCCCTCCCACTCTCTTTGTCTCTGTCTGTCTGTCTTTGTCTGTCTCTCTCTCACACACATACTCATACTTTATTTCACTGACTCTTACTTCCTCTCTCCTTCCCTCCCCTCTCTCTATCCCTCTCTCTCTCTCCCCCCTCCCCTCCCCTCTCTGTCTCCCTCCCCCTCTATCTCCCTTTCTTTCCTCCTCTCTCCCTTCCCCATAATCATACTCCAACTTCCCCCTTTTCTCTCTTCTTGTAATATTTATTTTCTCCCTCTATCTTCCCCCTCACAGGCAATTTGTCAACAAATTCGAACAGCTGGAGAAATCACCAAAGAAGTTTGATGTCTCGTATTCTCGTAAGACGAAGGTTCTCCCGTCATCGTTCAAACTCTTCAAAGAGAACTCACCGATGTGTCATGAAATGTTTGGCAAAGAAGAGGAAGAAGCCTCATCAAGCTGGTGGTAAAGACTAGATCATTTTCTGTTCTGTCGATTTTGATATGTTTGTACTAAAGGGGATAATATCTTGATGCATGTCAATTCAATTTGGTGCCTTAAATAGGCAGGTTGAACTGCCCAAATGTTTCCAATATTTTCAGACAAATGGAAGCATATCTTGAAAATCATAACATGTTTGCGTAGGCAGGTTGAACTGCCCAAATGTTTCCCAATATTTTCAGACAAATGGAAGCATATCTTGGACATCGCAATGTGTTTTGCGTTATGATAAGTTTGAGTTTCATGGGATGATGTTTAATTCAAATTGAACAATAAGATAAATCACTACATTGTATGATGCACAACTTGTTTCAAAACAGCATATAAGTGATTCAAGGGTTAATATTTGTTTGCAATTTACTCTAAAATCTTCGAAAGAAACCAAAGGAACATACTGCATATGATGAGTTTATATGATTGGATTTTTTTTTTTCATTATTCATTTTACTCTTTACAATGCCAATTTAAGTCGTTTGTTTGCACTATCAAGTATTGTGATAATTACACAGTTAATTGTTTATCTGTGTTAAATTGAGAGATATGAGATGTTATTTATGCATAAAATATGTAGAGTATGAAAGGAATAAACTTGATTATTACCTATACAAGGCATTTTAGCTGCTAAATAAAAAGTCGTATTTTGCACGCTGCTCCGAACATGAATCCTGAGCGTGAATATTTGCCATATTGTCCTCTTCCGGGTTTCCCCCGTAGACCACTGTACTAAATCAGAGGGCAATATTGAGCCATATTCCACTCTTTCTTGTCAGTGCGCTTTACGCGCAGTATTGTGTAGGCGTTAAAGTGTACGCACGGTAACAATCTTTGTTACGTCACAATTACACACAGTATCATTGTTACGTCACAATAACATACTCACCTGAATAACCCAAAATCAGATGGACCGGCAAACAGATGGGAATAAAAATCATGCTTGATACCAAAGTTGTATATCAATAATGTGTTAAAAAATGCCTTGTTTAGGTAATAATAATTATATTGACAGGGCTTCTTTTGGGGTACATCAGAAATATTGACTGCCCAGTCAATATAATATAAATATTCATTTATTATATTAATGATATTTGTTTTGTAATAATGCACATAATTGTACGTAGATAGATAGTTTTATGATATTTACAATTAGGTAGAATATTAATTCTGAAATGCATCGACAATATTTTCAAGAAATTAGAAAGAGAACATTTTATTTTTCACAAAACTTCAATTGGGGCTATTTACAGTACGAGTACATGAAAGTGAGATGATGTCAAGGTTGATATACATGTAAGGCAATGCAAATTGTATAATCAGTATTATGATTCTAATTAGCTCGTAATTGGACATTTAAGTTGTGTGTGGATGAATCGTATGTGATCTAACACTACAGTGTACTTAGAAGAGTGCCTTCGTGTAAAGGTTTCGGGGGGGGGGGGGTGTTAGCGAATTCATGTACATGTATGTATGTCATCTGTTCTAATGGCAAAAAGATTCAGGGGCATATAAAAAGTTGGACAAGTCTATGTGTGTGAAAATTATAATCTTCCTTGTACATTTTCAAACGGATATTTAGTAACCTACAATTTAGTTCATTGTCAGTCATCGCTAGGCGTAGTCATCGCAATGAGTAGATGACTTGATCTGTATATTGAAAATGACTTTATTGCAATTGCACTCATGATATGACAACTATTTGTTTCTTTCTTGTAAACATTCCAATTAACGACACAATGTTTCAGTATTTATTTCCTTTGTTGGAAAATCATGAACATCAACAATAACCCATTGATGCAAGGAATGCATTTAATGTACTTGTATTTATGAGTATTATTAACATAGACATAAACATATACATTTAGGGTAAGCACAACATTCTTTGTACACACTGTAGTCAGATACTCAGCCCTGATTTTGGAAGGATTGAAATGAAGTAACTATTGTAGGATAAAAAGAAATGTGTTTCATGATTTTTTGTTTCCTTCTCTACGAGTTCTCCTTCTTAATTCTATTACTTCACTTCAGTGTTGATTGGTGACACATTACTAGCTTTGCACGTACACTGTACTTCATCTACCTGTGAATCATAACGCCAACTCATCTACATAAATTTGTGATGTGATTTGTGATTTAAGGTCAATGTTAATATGATTATAACATGTATGTACTGGTACTTAATTTCATGGAATGAACATCTGCCCAGAACCAGTAGGGCATTAACTTGTATCAGTTAGCACCAAGTTAATGCACTTCTGGCTCTTGACAGACTATTTTTGTTTTCTGCTTCCACTATCATTCAGTATTGAATTAACTGTGCAAATTGATTTGAATAGCCCTCCGAATTGAACATCTCACAGAGTTTATATATATATGTATGTCTTTTGATACTTTTGTAATCATGATACAGTTTTGTAATAAGTTGATGTTTTATGCAAATGCCAACAAAGAATTATGGAAATATAATTGTGAGATTTAAGATACTTTTGCTTCGTGTCATTTTTAAATATTTGTCCTTCTCTTACACATACATTAATTACGCTAATCGTCCCCACATATTATATCCATCTTCAAGTAAGATTCAGCAATGCTGGGAGTATTGCCTACTGCAATATTTTGATGTTTTTTTTTAATTATAAATATTTCAATATTATGCAAATGCCAACCAAGCATTTGCTTTGTGTCATTTCTTTCCAATCACTTTTCCTGTTTGGTGTTGGTGGGATCACAATGCCATCCTTTAGCACAAAATAATTTGGAACCCGCAACCTTTACAACTTGGGCTAGTTTGATGTCACACTTCGGTACTTAATTGAATTTCAATAAACTTGGACTTGAGACAGTTTTGATCCTCAGTCAAGACTTAAAACCACTCAAATATGACATGCCTTTAAAGTTCTGTGTAGTAAACTAAAAAAGAGTCCAATGAAGAAAAGATATTGACGATACAATTTTTATCATACGCTCATTTAATAGATTTTTGTTTTAAATACATTTCTGAATTGGTATGCAGCCTCTTTGAACACCACAGCTTAAAATACAAGAAACAAGAATACAAATTAATTTATAGTGAAACATACGTGCATTTCCCTCCTCCATGCCAGGGCTCTTAATGTATACACTGTATGTTCAAGGAAGACACTTATCTAGTACATGATTTTAAATGGACACGTAGTCTGTCTGGGACACAGGAATTAACTATACCTAGACAAAGTTTAACCCTGACATATCAAAACAACCCTAACAATTCTCAAATGGTAGGTCCAAAAACAAGGCAGCATATAATCAATTGAGTAAATTACCTACTACCAAACAACCTACATTCATAAATGTCTACATGTTTATTGTAAGAGTACCCACTATGAAGAAAGATACTTTTTTTTTACAATTGAAACTCGTTTTAAAGAGCTCCGATACAACAAGATATATGTACATTCATATGAAGGTAATTTCGACGGTCAAGCTCTCTTTCTTTCTTTTTTTTGGTATTCTTCAACACCTAATATAACATGGTAACATTCATGGTCCCAATGTTCTCATTATAATGAGTTTCCACTGTATATAGAAAGGGCATTGGAAATCATTGCCGGTCAAACCTCAACAATTTACACTAATGAGCCTCCATTCATGATTTTAGTGTCTTGTTGGGAGCGCTCTTTGTGTGATTTTCTTAGAACAGACTGCATTTACCATGTCACATACCTGTATGAAGAAGGCCATAACCACCAAATTATAGGAAAGTCATAAAGATTAAGATATTACCACAACACCCTCGCTTATCAATAATTTGTACAATAGCACACCATCAAAAATATCAATATATATTCATAATTTTCCTTTATACCCAGTCACAGTGTAGGTATGTAATACTCAATAATGCTCGATATTATGTATTGCAAGGCTTCATAACCTGATAAATAAAGGAAGTCTCAAGTATTCACTTGAGCATATCTACTACACTTTGCATATATCCAACAAGAAAGTGAGAGACAATTATATAGGGGAACCTGATCACCTCATCACAACTGTGAAAAGAAGACAACTACAGTTTTTTTAGCATGTAACTGGATGGAAGAATAGCTTGGCAAACACCACCTTGCAAGGGGTACTGATGGGAGTAGAAGGAGGGGCAGACCAACTAGGACATGGACTGATAACATCAAGCAGTGGATGGGCATGTCATTTGAGCAGCTAACTTGAACAGCTGAAGACAGAAGGTTATAGAGAACCAACGTCTCAATAAAATTGTATTGCTGCCCTAACGGCTTCCAAGCTATGGGACATATATAAATAGATAGATGCCACCATCAGACTGTTGAATGTTCTCTCTGCAAGTGCAATCACCTGTACATCAGTAGCCAGCTTTAAGACCGAGGTGCATCAAACACAGTTGCGCTAGGATTACGCCTGTTCTTTTTAACCGCATGTAGATTAGATCTTCCACAACACTGTACATATAACTGCACAACTTTAACAAATGCGAAGATACACCAACAACATGGTGGCCTGTACTTCTACAGAAGAAGAAGAAGAGTGTTCTTACAGAATATCATCTCCATGTCATTAGTCAAACAAAGATCCACTTTCGCAATACAAACATTCTCTCCGAGACTGGAAATCTAAATTTGGGAAATCTCTCCTACACCTGATTTTAGGTCATTTGATTTTGGCATTAAATGTACTATGTAGCATTGATCTCAAAATATAAATGTACAAGCATTTCCCTTGTAAGTTGTAAACATAACTCCTGAGCTAAAGGCTACATACATCAGAAAGTTGTTCAATAATTTATCTTTCTGCACATACATGTATCAATGCTGATATTACTTCTTCTGAGAAAACTTTACTCTTTGGATACGCGTTACATTTCTATTGCATTTGATGTACATGTAATGAAGACAGGTGTCGTAAGAAAAAACAATCGGGTTACAAGAAAGATTATCTAGGCAATTCTGTGAATAATGCATATATTATGCTATTAAAGCCTGCCCTGTGGCATCTCTTCAACCAATTCAATACAGAATAAACCAGAACATGATTGACAATATCAAATTCTGAACTAGTGTATGAAGCTGGAAAATGCAGTCTTCACCGACTTCAAGAAGTGCAGGATAACATCCTAATCATTGGTCGCCCAGCATACATGTAAGTGCAAATCTCGACAAGGCCTTATTCACATACATGTATGTTGTAGGGAGCCACTACGGGGCATACTGTGCTTTATAATTGATGTATCTTAATACACAGATAACTTAGTACACATAAGACCAATTTTGCACGCCGATGTTTTTTTCTTCCTTACTTGTCATTCCTTTAGTACACACACCAAAAATATTTTAAAAACTCTGCGGTAAACCACAGTTTATGTGAATGAGCCTGAACGCATTTCAGTCAGTACATCATAACTGCTCTGTACCATTTCTTCATTTTTTTAATCACAAAACAATAACAAACAATATGAAACAAAAATAATAAGTGTATTCCTTGCCCTTTTATGTGACAAGAAAGAAATATAAATCCCATTTATCTTGACAAAATAATAAGTAATGTTTTTAGAGTGTAGATTTGAATTCTTCATTGAAAGACCGTCCGATGATAAGTCTCCTGACTTCGCTGGTCCCTGCTCCAATCTCGTAGAGCTTGGCATCGCGGAGCAGCCGACCGGTAGGATAGTCATTGATGTATCCATTACCCCCTGAGAAAACAGAAAGTGGAAAAACAAGAAAAAAAATTGTTACAGTTAAACCTGCTTTGGTTACCAACTGTCTACAAAGGCCACATTTTTTGTTTCCCTTGAAAATGGTTTCTCATTAAATCATGTACTAAAGGAACCTGTCTACAAAGGCCACTTTTTGGGTTTCCCTTGGGTGGTCGCTATAGACAGGTTTGACTGTACCATGAAAAGAACATGCGTCTGATACAAATTTAGTTCTGGGAGTTATAAAATAACACGATGCCTCTCCAGTTCATACTAATACCGGTAATGATAATAATATTTAAAACAAATAACTTGTACATCATCTGTTCTAGGTAAGGATGCCATTAAAATCTGTATTGCAATAGAGTGAAGACCAATGCACATTGTACATTAAGACTACAATTCGATTTTGTAAGAGTTTCCAATAATATCTGATATGAATAATCAACATGCCACTTGATCAAGATGCTACGTACCTAAGCATTGAATGGCATCTAAGCAGACTTTTGTTGCCGTTTCGGCGGCTACAAGAATCACCCCTGCGCAATCCCTGGCGCTCACGTGACCTCGGTCCGCAGCACGAGCAACGTTGTAGACGTACGACCTGATTGAATTTAACCTTGTGAACATATCAGCCATCTTCCCTTGCATTAACTGAAAATAGAAGAGCATATTTTTGTGGAATTATCTAGTAATTCACCAGTTTCATGGATCTATAGATATTACAAAAATCTCCATGTTTAGTATGAAGAAAATTGTTAAAAATTAAAAAATATTTTTAAAAAGTTGAAAACTTAATTTCACGATTAATTTTTTTTTTGAATTTCATTATGAATTCTGCAATCTCCAACTTTACAAATTTCAAACTTTTAGCCCTGATTCTAGTTGTAACTTTTACGTTATTATCAATTAATGTCAAACAAATTTTCTTTCCACATTTAGTATACAAATGATTTGTGCGAATGAGTTCATTATATGATTTATCCACACTCAAGTTGAGGCTGTATGCATCTATTGTACGAAGCCGCCAGGTTGAGTACAATAAGTGCATAAACAGCCTCAACAAAAGTGGATAGATCATGTAATGAACAAATGAAAACATACACCATTTGTTTCGTACAACAAAACTCCTAGATCATTGTTATTCGATGTAAAAAGAATCAATATCAAGATTGTTAGGCGTCATTATCGCTGGCAAATAAAGCCCAAGTTTGATGGGCTTACTTTGGCCTGGACATAGAGATAAGCACACCAAATACCTCTATGCGCACTGCTTATAGCTATAGCATGCTTCTTCATGTATAAACTTGGGATAGTCTCAGTGAATGAATCACATGTGACTGCATTTGACCAATCATTTGATTAGGATCTAGGCTTGAGTTGTATAATATGACTATAAGATGATGAAGCGAATCCTAATCAAATGATTGGTTGAGAACGTACACGTGAACACGTAATTTTACTAATGACCAGTCATTAGTAAAATTATGTTATAAAACATCATTTTATAAAACAATAGAAGATATTCTTATAAAACAAATAATACACATCATTTTGTTTGGGCATTAGTAGAATTACCCACACTTGGTACCTTTGAAACAGTCCAAATATGTTCCAAAGGTACCTTGTGTGGGTAATTCTTACAAATGCCCTCACAGGCTCACTGCTGTGAATTATTTGTATACTATCTTACCTGAAACTCTCCTATAGGTCGACCAAACTGCTTTCTTTGATGAAGGTAAGGGAATGCTGCATCACAAGCTGCTTGCATTAAACTGTGACCAACAAAAAAAAGTTACCATATCAAATTAGATACTGGGATTTCTGGAAGATATTGGTTTATCAAATGTATATATGCGACAAGCTAACTTTGATATACGATGGGGGATTGGGTGTTTAACAAAACATAAAGCCTTCTTTTGAATTGTATGAAAAATATTCATCAAATAGCACTAGCTATGGTATCATGATTATTTGTCCTTGAGAATATTGTCCAACATAAGTGTTAGAAGATTCATGAAATATCGTGTGTAAACTTCTTCAAGTTGCTGTTTTAAATCAACTGTCCGGATACACAGCGTCTGGGTATAAAAATGAACAAATTAGGCTATTTTATATTTTCTCGTACACAAAATTGCATGTAATTAATAATTCATTCAAGTTATTTCACTTGTCTGCAGGTTTGCCATTTCCACTTCTTTGTATTCTATTATTTGTTACCCCTGATGATTATAATAAATTGCAATATAGCAAGGCACCTTGGTACCATTGAATTTTTTATCGCAAAGTTTCACTGTCCTAAAGTCTTGGGGGGGGGGGAGGGGGTGTTTCACAAAGATCCTAAGTTGAACTTTTCTCTAAGTTGGACTTAACAATTATGGAAATATTTTTTTAAAGCTATTTTAAAAGGCATAAAATGTTGATTCAAATCATTCATATTTTCTATTGTCAAGGAGATTTCATGTTCTTGATGTGGAATTTCAGAAAAGCCTAAAAAAATAACTTGAATATTTGCTTTTGAATATATTTCATTTTAATGCTACTAATGACTCTCCATGATTTTTAAGTCCATCTTAGAGTTAGGTTCAATTTGGGATCTTTGTGAAACATCCCCCTGCACAATTACGTGAGTGCTTGGGACTGAAGGAGCAGACTCTTACCCGATTGGTCCAGCAGCCAGAACCAACCTCTCCAGATCCAGACCACTCATCAAGACGTAGACTCCTTTGTTCAGGGACCCCATCACATTCTCAACTGCTCAAAATAAAGAGAAGTTTGGTCAGCATTCACATATTCTTCTTCTTTACCTGCCAGGCTGCCATGTCCTGAGATGTTGGCGACCATGGAATGCCACAACTCTCTGTCCCATATTCTATGAAGTAATTCATTCTCCCCCAAAATCAATTCCACTTTCAGAAATCCCACTCCTTAAAGAGAAGGTTGAGTTCTGGGAAGAGGTAAAAAATAATTTGTGAGTGTCATCATTCTTATTATGCAAGTGTGGAAGAACATCAGATAAGACATGGTCCCTGAAAAGCGTGGCTCTTCAAATGCCTTTATATTCTAAATATGTCAAGTAACATCATAAAACTCGGGGGTAGGATTTTTACGCCACATGTTCGTGTAGTCCCATATACATCTTTCTGTGTACAGTGTTTGTAACTTTACCAAGACTTGGCCAAATTTCTTATCATTTTGATGATTCCAGAACCTTGCAATACACACAAAGTCTTGATCAACCTTTTCTGGTCGATTCCACACCGTTTCTTTCACAATGCAATCGCATGACCAGAACTCAACTTCATCTTTAAGCTACTCATCCACAGAATACCCCTACTCCTCCTCCCCTTGATTCTTCCAGTCAGTGCAAGATTTTCCATTCACATATATACCGTAAATCTCCGTGTATAAGGCGCACTTTTTTGGCGCCGAAAAAATTTGAAAATCGGGGGTGCGTCTTATACACAGATACAGAAAAAAAAAGTTTTTTTTTTTTTTTTTTTTTTTCCCTTCCCGATTTCGATTTATGGCGCTATGCCTGGCAATGTCTCCCAGCTCAGTAATCAGTGTGTTGACTCACCACTCGGAAACTACAACAACACTCAAATTTGTCTGTCATCTTGGTTTGAAAGTAATCTTTCTAATAGATCTCAAAATGTAGTTTTTAATAATTCCTCAATTTTTTTTTCTATAACAAATGGTGTACCACAAGGTTCTATCCTAGGTACTCTATTGTCAGAAATTAAGAGGATTCTATTCATATCATGCATGACTATTGATGTTTGGCATAGAACACAGTGCTTCTGCTAGCTGATGTGATGAGGCTGGTGTGGGACACTTGGTATCATGAAGCCTTAAGAGTCTGGACCTGTTTTTAATTTACATTAATGATCTTACACACATTCTTCTACAACGACATTGTTACTATTATTTGGTGGGTTTTCGGCAACAAAACAATAACAACAACAAAACAAAAAAAAAAACGATTTTTTTTTTTTTTTTTTTTTTTTTTTTTTTTTTTTTTTTTTTTTTTTTTTTAAATATTTTTTATATATTTTTTTTTTTTTGCCCCCCAAATAGGGGTGCGCCTTATACACAGGTGCGCCTTATACACGGAGATTTACGGTACATAGCTAAACAGGTATATACTTGTACATGGAGTGTAATGCTACATGATTTAAATGATGCAAACTCATGCATCATTACATTATGTCACTACCAAACGTACATGCAATATATAGGGTCTACCAGTACATGAAGAATTTTTTTCCCCTTCAAGTCAGCTAAAAAAAAAAAATTTTTAAACAAGCATTTTTTCTTCCTTTTTTTTTCTCAAAAATATTGAAAAAAAAGAAAAACTAAATATTAGGTGTCACAAATTATTGCCTATGATAATTTGTTGTCAAGACCAGTCCACTTGTGAAGGTGAAATTTTCCCTGGAAACTTAACCCTATTTAGCCCGGGCTATTTTTAAACTGCATAGCCCAGGGGGGGGGGGGGGGCTTCTAAGGCCCCCCCCCCCCCCTATGATCTCGGCCGTAAAACGCCCGATCTCCGCGAAAATGTGCATACATGTCAAGTGAAGTGTATAGAATAATATGGTAATTTCATTTTTGTATTCTTCACTCATTTGCATATTTATGGTAATTTATGTAAATAAGGTCATAAAATTCACATTTTTGCCCATAAATCAGACATTATTCATATTTAAGCATTCTTTCTCACTACATATATTTTTTAGACCATTCGGAATAATAATACAACACAAAAAATTGAAAAACCAGGGTTATTCCTTATGTTATCTATTGTTTTGATAATTTCTTATGTATTTCTTTGTTTTTTAACTGATGTATTTTATTGTTTTTGTTGTTTTATTTCATTTCCAACTATAATTCAACTATTTTGACCCCAAAATAAACACCTAAACTATAAACAAGACCAAATAACCAATGTTTTATCTCTTTATTTGAAAAATGAGATTTCCATATGTTTTGTACACAAATCACAAAAATGAGCGATTTTCGGGCTGACATGCAAAGACAAAACGACACGTGACTTTGTAATGGTAGGTCCGATTTTCGAAAAATTTCTTTCAAAAGATGCGCAAGACTTAAAAGAAAAAAGTCACAAAATTTCAGTGCAAGATTTTCTAGCGTTAAAAAATGATCGCGAAAAATGTTGAGGGGGGGGGGGCTTCTAAAGGGCTAAATAGGGTTAACAATCTTCAAAGACCGATTTTCATGAGTAGGGCGTTAGGCGCTCTTGGAATCTTATAAGCTCATCCGGAAATTGAAAACCTCTGAAGGCTACTTCATCTATTCATTTTTTTCCTCCCTGGAACTTTACCATCTCTAAAGACCAAGGACCTGTTTCACCTAGCCTTTTTTCAAAGACAAATGACAAAAATCAGTGACAAATCTGCTATTAACCAATCAGAAGCAAGGATTTCACTAGCTTATAACAAAAACTGTAATTTGTCACCGATGACAAGTTTTGTGAAATGGGGCCCACTTCATATGTGAAAGACACCATTAAAACTATCACTTACCCGGAACTTTACAATCTTCAAAGACCAGTTCACATGTGTTTGACCCTCTCATACCCAGCTTGTCGAGCTTCGGTGCGGTGCTGAATCCATCCATGCCCTAATGAAGATAATAAAACATTAGATTATTGAACCTTAACCATTAAAACATACAAACAGAAGAACAAAGTACAGTATGAAATATGGAAAGGACCAAAAAGAAAAGCAAAATCTTGAGAGGAATGGTCCTGAAAGAAAGAGAGAGAAAAAGAAAAAAATACCGAGTAGATCAGATGTACAGGTTTACAATCAAACTTTGCCATGATGAGGATTTTCTGTTGTCAAAGGTATCATTTACTTTACATAGAGGAGTTACAAGTTATTGTAGAAAGTGAAACACTGTAGATCAAAACAAAGATGAGAAAGGAGATGGAAGAGTGAAAAATAGAAAACATTGAAAGATCAAATCTAATGAAGGACAGAAAACAGAGGACTTACAGTACACAGATGAGAACAAAAGGAGAAGAATTGGAAGAAGAAGATAGAGAAAGAGAAAAGAAAAGGAGCATGAAATTCAAATAAATGCTGCTGCTGCTGCTGCTACTACTATTACTAGATAAACAGGTCAATAAATAACTACAAATCTAGTGTAATACCTTTTCAATCAGGAACGTTGTGATGCCATGGCTTGGTTCTACACCAAGGTCTGTTTTGGCGTAGACTACCAGTACATCTGCATCGGGTCCATTTGTAATCCAGAATTTGCTGCCATTCAACAAATAGTGGTCATCTACCATGGTCACAAAAATTTGAAAGGTGTTAACATACATGGAATGCTAATTGACCGGGCATTGTTCTACTTGCGCGTATAAGTTAATGATGCAATGGTTGCAAGTGAATTTATGCACAGTGAGAAATGAAGTAATAATTGTTTTCGCTTCTCTCCCTCCCCCGATCTGTCTCTCTTTTATTTTCTCAAGCGCCGGTGATACTGGCATTCATTTTGTTCATTCATTTCTTTCATTCCCTTGGCTCACTTTTTGTCATAAAAGCCGGTAACATTAACAATTTTAACAGAGTTTTTTTTCTTCCTGCGGGCGAAAAAGAGGGGTGCGGTTAATACACGAGGGCGGTTTATACAACGTTAATTACGGTACACTGTGCCTGGCATGTGTCGTTAAGATATCTCTTTCTGAAAATTTACAAGGGGGATTCGGTATACAAAACAAAAATTGAGTGCTTATTTTTTATGTCACAATTAAAACTTTACTGTCAGTAGCTCCTCTGTGATCTCGAGGCTGCACGAGGCCCCTCGACATCCCCTCGAGGCACAGTACAGTTTCAATATCACCTTGGGCAATAGTTTTAAACATGTCCTTCATAGCAGTCAATATTTGTATACTAGCTTTGGCAATTTTACCATTCGTGATGTGATGCACTGACAAAATGCGTTTCCCAAATAGTTTACAAAAGAAATGTTATTTGCAATTTGTTCAACAATCTACTCTTTTTAAGTTCTACAAGCACTTGCAGAAGTTTAAAATTATTTACCTTTTCGTTCTGCCTTGAGCTTCATTGAAACAACATCAGATCCACTACCAGATTCACTCATTGCTAGGGCTCCAATGTACTCTCCACTGATAAGCTACATGTACATCATGAGACAAATATTCAAAACAAGAATTAGACAATCACATGACATCTCCTTTAAAGCCCCACTACACTTCTTATACCGGTAGCTACTTGCGCCCTCTACATAGCAAACAATGCCTAATCGGTGACCACTTTTCTCTAATGGTCCCCCATGGTCCCCTTTTTCTTAATTGAGAGCTGATTTGATGAGATAACCATCTGTCAGTGACCTTGCAGGGAGGTCTAACCCCCCCCCCCCCCCCCCCCCACCCCCACCCTGGCCAAACTAGTGCAGACTGGCTTTAATACGTTAAAATTCACACCTCACTATCAGGATTGTAAGTAGAACTTTTTTTCTTAGTAAACTCACCTTGGGCAGATATTTTGCCTTCTGGTCCTCGTTCCCATTCCTTACAAGCTGATTGACACAGAGGTTGGAATGGGCTCCATAACTGAGACCTATTCCCCCGGACGCTCTCGATAATTCCTCCATGATGATCACATGGTCAGTGTAACTTCCTCCCAATCCTCCATACTCCTCTGCAAAAAAAAAAGAACAATAACAAAAATTTTAAAAAATTTTTTGGCAAGACATTGATCTACATTTGCCACACTCAACCCAGGTGATGCAAATGGGTACCTGGCAGGAATTAATTCCTTCAAAGGCTAGAGCACCGTAATGGCCACCTTGTTAAAGCCAGTGTAATAATCTGGCAGAGGCAGGAGCGTCACGACGTGGCGGACATATGCGCTATATAAGAAGCCATTATTACTATTATAATTATTTTAAAACATGATTATTTGCATACCTGCCATGGCATTACCATTCTTTGGCAAGACATTGATTTGGGGGGCCTCACTTCACCCAGGTGAGGTATTAGTGGATACATTATACAGAAGAACTCAGCTACAGCTGGGGTAATAACAGACAGCACTTTTTAAATGCATAAAGCAATGATAAATATGTAGAACCGAGTATCCTATCGTTATTAATTGATCAAAACTACTATATGAAAAATATTAGAATCACTGTAATGGCACTACTGTCCTTTCGCAAGAGCTGCAAGACAGTAATCTACATTTGCCACACTCGACCGGGGGGAATTCCCTTAGAAGAGCGATAGTTATTCCAGTAGCAGAGCAATGCATTTGCAGGTTGAATGAGGACAGCTTTGACACAAGGGTGGCAAGAAGCGAATCTGTCTTGACTGAGTATGAGGCTCAATCTACGGACGTATACAGGTTGTCTAAAAGAAGTGTGTATACATACCTGGTGCAGTGATTCCAAGGAAACCCATACTGCCCATCTTCTTAAAGAATTCCTAAGGAAAACAAACAAATTTAAAGAAGCAAAAATGAAGGAAAACAAGTTAACCATTTACAAAGAGACCTGATTGTAAGACTTTGTTGTAGATCTAGACCATATATTTGCACTGTCAAGAAAAGATTTTTTAAAGAAATACAAAATTATTAAAATGTTAAAAACAGGTTTCTGACCAATAAAAAGGACAAATATATTTTGATAAAGAAAGAGACAGTAATTTTTTTTAATCATTTATAAGCTTCTATGTTAAATTAAAATTCATTATTTTTTAAACCAATAACTTGTTTATTTTGTTGTGTTTTATATCATGAAATAACAAAATGCTGTCACTATCAGTATCAAAGAATGTGATTGAGCTAGGTGAATGAAAAGTTTGAAAATAATAATCAGCAGTATGAAACTATTAATTCCATATATACTGTACATAATATGTTTACTTGATGATATCAATCTGCTAAACATGTATGCAATTTCAATGCAGATAATTTCACTAATTACTTTTATAAGGTGCCAAATCCATTTGAAATCAATGCCCCTGAGCAAAGGATGGAAATCTCAAGAAAGTACAACGTGTGTAGGATAATAGAACATTATAACAAGAAACATAAAGAGGTACCGGTACAATTATAGAACAAATCAAAGAGATCAAAGAGTTTTTATGATTTACTGTACATAACAAAGCTTTCCTTAACTTACCCTCAAGTTATCAAATGTATTTTTGGCATCGATTTCGGCTGCATAGGGTGCCAACTCCTGCTGGGCAAATTTGAATACAGTTTCTCGGAGCTACATTGAAAAGGAAATTAAATGAAGAACGTTCAATAGATGTGACAGCTTTGAAATTCTACATTTCAAATCTAAATAGGGTAGCGCGCCCGGTATTCGGTCAATTCCCAGTATTCGGTCAGACAGCCGTTTCAACAGCTGTAACAATTTAAAAAATAATTAATGAGCCGCGAAACTTGCACAAATCAGGCAGCTGAACAACTTTTCTTAACTCTCAAAATTAAATCAGATGTAGGGCCCCGGAAAGATCTCTAACTTAGCTCGAAATTGGTCAGTGTCGCACCACTTTCTGCACTTCCGCGTTCTGTTAGCACATGCGCTAACATGCATAGCCATATGTAGAAGTCTATTGCGAAACAACTTCGTGTGCTATCGCAATGAATTTAGTATGTGTGTGAAGAGGAGCTCTTCCGTGTTCGCTCCATCGCAGCGAATTTGCAAATGACGCACTTTCCGATGTGCAAGAGGTATTTATACTATAGGGATTGATATCGTTGAACCGATACCGAGACCGAGATGATCGGGATCGTGATCGAGAGACTAGAAAATGGACTGTTGTCTGTAATATTCTGATTGTTGTTTCTAGGCCGTTGTCGCCTTATTAAAGGTGTTTTAACCCAATTCCTGTCTGAGATCTAATCCTTCCTGTCTGTACCTAGTGAATCCCCTTATACTGGCGTAATCGGCAGGATTTCTTTGTGCTATGGCCTTTTGGAAATCTAAGGATTGGGTGAGAAATTGACACGGTCGGTTCATGCAGTGTGTGACTGTTGTTGCCCCACTTGTTGTCTAATATGTCTATAGTCTATGCTGTGGTACTTGTCAAAAGCCTTTAATTTCAGCAACTAAACGAGGATATTGTGGTGTGGTGTCTCTCATAGTGGTCATGATTGATTAGTGCATAGTGCGTTGTGTAGGCCTAGTACTTGTTGTAGTAGTAGTAGATCTAGGGTCTAGATCTAGACTCTACAGATAGACTAATCAAGGTTAAGGTAGCTAAACAAGTAGATCTAGACTCTAGTCTAGAGTCTAGTGAAGTAACATTAAAAAATAAAATAAAAAATAAATAAATACATAGGGTCTAGACTAAATAAATAAAAGTTGATTAAAATAGTAGATCTAGTAGTCTAGACCATCTCACTAACCATACACCATACACTAAAACACACATGTTCAATAGGTCACTAAATTAAATTTAAACTAGATCTAGATCTAGATCTAGTCTAGTTCAGTGCTCAACGAAAGATAAAATTAACCATGACAGACCGATCAGCATATCTCGGCAGATTTACAGCTGAGCACATAGCACACTTGTGTGAATTGAATCATATTGATACCAATGCTGTAAAGACAAAGCAAGAGCGGATCTCATGTTTATGTGATTTGCCTAAGCTGGTAGAGGATGAACCAAAAAATACAGGTGTGGGTGTGGATGACCTTTTGCGGGTCATGAAGCACCTTGAAGATTCTCATCATCATGAGACTGAGAAATTATGCAAATCCTTACTGTCTGCTGCAATCGGTAGCTCTGCACAAACTGAGCCTCCGTTAAAGGGATTACATCAGCTAAGTAGCGATGATGATGTGGTGTGCTACCTTAGCACTTTTGAGCGACTAGCCCTGGCAGCAAACAAGCCAAAGAGTGAATGGCCTCGGCTGTTAGAACCATATCTGACCGGAAGAGCTCAGCAGGCATTCCACGCCCTGAGTGCCAGAGAACAGAATGACTACGACGATGTTGTCCTGGCCATCAAAAGAAGGTACCACCTCACTCCGGAGGCATACCGAATAAAGTTCAAAAAAGAACATAAGAAGACCAATGAAAGTTATGAAGAATTCGCTAGTTATTTACAAGACTATTTTTTGAAGTGGGTGGAAATACCCCAGGAGGCAATAGAGATGCCTGAAGTCTCTAAGGGGCTCAATCTGATCATGATAGACCAGTTCTTAGAGAGAGTACCCGATGAAGTGTTGAGGTTGAAACTGAGGGAGCTACAAGCCACATCCCTCATGGTAGTTGCGCGCAAGGCGGACGAGTTAATGATCCAGAGAGGGGCGAATTATGCTGGTAACGCGACCTCAGGGAGTGATCCCTCCACTCCACGACGGACTGGTGCAAGCAGTAATCCCACAGGACGTAGATCCTTTAATGCTGCTTGCTACCGGTGTGGCCAGCTCGGGCACAGAATTGCCAATTGTCCGGTACCTCCGGGGGCCACAGGGTCGGCTTTCCAGGGAGGACCTCCACAGGGCTTTACTCGAGAACCATCACCTAGGTGCAATTTTATTGCAAAGGATAGGGGTGATGCTACAATTGCAGATGTTGTTGTTCAGGGTCTAGATGACAGAGTGGTGAAGACCCAAGCCCTGCTGGACTCGGGGTCAGAGGTTTCCCTGGTCACTTTTGAATTGTGTAAGGAGTTAGGGGTAGAGGTTACTCGTGAAACTGAAGGGGTGTTAGGCATGATCAATGAAACCGCCTTAGTGCCTGATGGTTTAGCATCCCTGCAAGTGGGTCTAGGAGGCAGCACTGCGACTGAGGTCTTTCATGTGGTTGGTAGGCTCCCAGTACCTGTCCTCCTTGGTGCTGATTTTGCTGAAAAGGTGAAACTTATCATAGATTTTGGCAGTCGTAGTTATAGCACAAGTAGTAATGGGGCCAATGAGCGGCCAGTTAAGTTCTCGTTGAATGGAGGGCAGGAGATGTCACATGTTGGAGAAGAAGTCGATACTTATTCCCACGCTGAGGATGAAATGAAGAAACTTGATCTAACTGAAACAGATAGACAGAAATTAGATCAGGTGTTTCAAGACTTCCCAACTGTGTTTAGTGAGGTACCTGGTCATACGAACATGGCTATTCATAGAATTGATGTAGGAGGGGCTTCCCCCATCCGCTCTCACCCGTACAAGGTGAGTCCTGAGAAAAGACAAGCTCTTGATGAAGAGTTGGATAAGCTTCTGGACATGGGGAAGATTGAGCCTTCAGATTCACCTTGGGCCGCTCCTGTAGTGATGGTTCCTAAGAAGAACGGGAAGTACAGGATGTGTGTCGATTACCGGAAATTGAATACAGTGACAAAGATTGATGCCTTCCCCATGCCTACAGTGGATGACATTTTGAGCTCTCTGCATGGTGCCTCGGTTTTCTCATCATTAGATCTGCGCAGTGGATACTGGCAGATGGGCGTTGCAGGTGAGGATGAGGAGAAGACTGCTTTTGTTTGTCATAGGGGTCTATTCCACTTCAAGGTCCTTCCTTTCGGTGTGGTGAATGGTCCTGCCAGTTTCCAACGGTTGATGTCTAAGGTGCTTGATGGCTTGATAGGGCGAAATTGCTATGTCTACTTGGACGACATTGTGTGTTTCTCTCCGGATATTGAGCAGCACATCTCTGATCTCCAGGAGATCTTTTGTTGCTTGCGACAAGCGGGTCTGACCGTAAATACTGAGAAATGTCAGTTTGTCTGCCAAGAAATGAAATATCTTGGCCATGTTGTCAGCTCAAATGGACTCAAGATGGACCCCGAGAAGGTGTCTACCATTGTTAACTATCCCCAACCTAGGTCGATCAAGGAATTAGAGAGGTTCCTTGGGATGGCCGGATGGTATCAGAAATTCATTCCTAGCTTCTCAGAGGTTGCAGCACCTCTTCATGGATTGAAGAAGAAAGGTGTTTCCCTGGAATTGGACTGCTGACTGCACTCGTGCTTTTCAGGCCTTGAAGGAGAGCCTCCTCACTGAGCCAATACTAGGCTACCCTGATGAAGAATCCAGGTTTGCTGTACACACAGATGCCAGCAATGTTGGGGTCGGTGCAGTCCTGATCCAGCAGCAACCGTCTGGGACGAGAACTATCGCCTATGCGAGTCGGTCTTTGTCTGCTGCAGAAAGGAATTATAGTACTACTGAGAAGGAGTGTTTGGCTGTAGTATGGGCCCTAGAGAAATGGCGGCCATATCTGGAAGGTAGAGAGTGTCGTGTAATAACGGACCACCAGGCACTTTGCTGGTTATTTCGGAAGAAGAAGCAAAATGGGCGACTTGCTCGTTGGATTCTGAGGCTTCAGGATTTTCGGTTTCAGGTGATATACAGGCCTGGAAAGCAACATCATGTCCCGGACGCACTATCTAGGATTCCTGAGAAAGGTGTTGCCCCTTTGGTGGGAGTTGTAAACAGGGTTTTGTCGGATCGAGTCTGTGACGGACATGAAAAGGACTTATGTGCGGCCAGTGATTGCATTTCCCCGGATGATGAGTCGGTTAGTTGGGTACAATGTGATGATTGTGATAAGTGGTATCACCAGGTTTGTGTCCATATTGGTTCTCAAGAGGCGGAGGAGGTAGACAAATACTCTTGCCCATCTTGTGTTGGCAAGTCAGAGGCCACGGATGAAGTCGTTCTTCCTTTGGATTTGACAAAGGATTCTGTCCTGAGGGCACAACAGAGTGACCCAGATCTTTTGCCAATCATTCAGATCCTTGAAAAGCAAAAGAATGGTGGTGGGGAGGATCAAGGTCCTGTTCAGAAGATTTCAGATTTCAGTTTGAAGGAAATGGTGTTGTATAAGAATGAATGTGTAGTTATCCCGAAGGTGCTTCAGAATGCAGTGTTAGTTGAGTGTCATTGCAAGCCAATAGCTGGGCATCTTGGGAGAAAGAAGACACTTCAAAGGTTGAAGTCAATGGGTCTCTGGTGGAGTGGTATGTCGCAGTCTGTAAGAAGCTTTATTCGCAGTTGTAAGGTTTGTCTTCAAACAAAGCCTTCTTACCAGAGACGTCAAGGAAAGATGCTGTCTAGTACCTCCTCGAGGCCTTGGGAAAAGGTTGGTGTAGATCTCATGGGGCCTTTACCAAAGTCATATGCTGGGCATGAGTATATTCTGGTGGCTGTCGACCATTTCTCAAAGTTTGTGGAGATTCTGCCTTTGAAGTCAGCTACCAGCCAGTCGGTTGCAACCACTCTAGTGAGGGAGCTGTTCTGCAGATATGGACCTCCAGGAGCCCTGCTCTCGGACAATGGCCCCCAATTCAGAGGGAAGGTTCTGCGAGCTGTCTGCACAGACTGGGGGATAGAGCAGATCTTTATCACGCCATATCACCCCCAAACGAACTGGGTCGAAAGGGTGAATCGTAACATCAAGGCCATGCTTCAAGCTTACACCGGATCTGATCATCGGCAGTGGGATGTTCATCTCGCTGAACTCGCGTTTGCCCTGAACAGCAGTAGTCATGACACACTTGGTGTAGAACCATCAGTAGTTATGTTTGGACGGCGCTTGGCTTCTCCCTTGACTAACCGCCTGCAGACTGAGGGAAACAAAGACATTCCTACGCAAGAAGAAATCGCACACAATCGTCAACGCGCTGTTAGTAGCTCCAAACAATATTACGACCAGAGCCGTGATGAGTGCCGCATCACTGAAGGAAGCCAAGTCATGGTGAAGACTAAACCTCTGTCAAATGCGAAAAAGAACTTCTCAGCTAAGCTAGCACCACGATGGACTGGGCCGTTTGTTGTGCAGAAAAAACTAACCCCAGTGAATTTCCTTGTGGTGAACGCTGCCAACAAGAAGGTGACTCGCATCGTTCATGTGGACCAATTGAAAGGGTGCTAATTACTTCGAACATAGACTTCGCATGTTACCAACACTGTTAAAAAATTGTCGCTTTTTGTGACATATTGGATCAGGACTGGTTGAAAGTTCGCGACCCGCGATTACATTGACTTACCTCTATAGCCGAGTAAGATTGCAGTTTGGTCGAGAGCGGGACTGTCACATTCGGGCTATGGATCGCGATGGAAACGAAATGGACGCTAAGTTTTAATTGATCTGGACTCTTAATATAGATTCTAACAGACTCTTATTTCAACTGATGTTGTATGTTAATGTCAACCATTTATTGGTGTATACCCATGTGCTTTATTTCTGGCTCATGCAGAATTATGCACTCTTCAGAAGTGTTTGATGACTAATATTAACATGTCGGATCCTTATCTTTACAGTTAAAGGATAAATACAACCGGTTGGGAATTGTTGAAAATTGGAACTGTATATAAACTTGTGATTCCCTGTGAATTTTCTGTCATTGCATCTAGTGTTTTACTAAGAGTTATACATGTACACTGAATTTTTGTGCACATGAAATTGTTATACAGTATATACACAGAATTTGTGTTCCAAAAGATAAACCAAACAGAAGAACTACCAATTGAGTGTAGTTTATAATTTACACATATACAGCTGTTAGTTTCGCTAACATCCTACATGTATACTTTGGTAAACACTATATCTGACCCGAAATCGGGTATAACAATATGTATATATATTGTTATATATATTTAAATGTTTTTTTGCCGGACCTGCTGACCGGATTTACATTAATAGAGGATATGAAGTATGTTTAGTTGACATACATCCTACACTGTAGCCATGTAGGTAGGGCTAAATTACAAATTTGTCTACGAGTTATTTCTTTTAGAAAGAAATCAAACAAAAGAGCACTCAGCTGTGCTGGTGCGGTGTTACTTATTTTGATTTTTTTTAAAAGGTATTCATGGATATGCTTGAACAGGTTAAGACGATAATCTGTATTGGAAGTTTTTTCTTGTTGGTGTTTGACATTATGCACTTTGCATCTCTGTTTTGCGGGGAAAAGCTATCCTTTTGGGGTGCGGTGTTCGTTATTCTTACAGTGTACATTTTTGGGTACTGATGGTATCTTGCGCAGACAAGCGAACTGAATATATAGATTTATCCTGAACTCAACATAAAAACAGTCGATAGCGATCACAGCATAATAAGAGAACTGGTGGTCGTATGTTTTGTCTGTACGCGCGCTTGGTTGCGATATTGTTGCTTCACGTGTATTATGTCTCGGGCGAGATTTGGCTTGTTTTATGAGCAGTTTGGAAATGTTAAAAATAATATTTAAAAAAAACCCCGTAGGGTATTTTTGGTGGGGGAGAGTATAGGGATTGATATCGTTGAACCGATACCGAGACCGAGATGATCGGGATCGTGATCGAGAGACTAGAAAATGGACTGTTGTCTGTAATATTCTGATTGTTGTTTCTAGGCCGTTGTCGCCTTATTAAAGGTGTTTTAACCCAATTCCTGTCTGAGATCTAATCCTTCCTGTCTGTACCTAGTGAATCCCCTTATAATACGATACCCTTGCCATGCGGTATCGCTCGCCCAGTATTCGGTCAACGCATTGACAATCAGTGCTTTATCGCGCAATTGTGTGAAAATAGCGCGCAAATACGCTTCGCTCCTTTGCAACGGAGATTCCACGCACAAATCGCGTGACCGAATTCTAGTCGGCGCGACCGAATTCTGGGCAGAAAAATGCTCCGTCTTCTTTCGGAAATATTTTTCTTATCATCATTCTTTATTTTAAGCGACTATTAAATCCTGTTAGAGGAATATTTTTCTGTTCTTTTGATGGGTAGATTGCAAAATAAAAGAGGTAAGAATTCAAAATATTAGTGATTTCTCCTTAAGTGACCGAATACTGGGCACTCTACCCTACCATCTTCTTACGTTCTCTTTCTTTGTTTGCTTTCATCTCTCTAACAAAATTTCCTTTGAAAATCCTCTTCCTCTCCTTTGTCTCTATTTGAATTAACTCCAGGGAGCTCCAGGGATAATAGAGATTATCTGATGACGATAATGATGATGAATTGATGATGATCAATCATGATGATGATAAAGATGATGACGACAATAAATTGGAAAATAATAGGTGACGGTCTAATAGATCTAACTAATAATAATTAATAATAGATTCTAGACCTAGATCTAGACCTACTAGTAATAATACACACAATGTAGTTTAGTACTAGAACAACTAGTATTATAATTAATGATAATATCAGAACTGTCACTGTTGTTTACAAAAAAGTTTAGGTCTTAATTAAAACAGATCTAACTTTGCAGTTTCGGAATTCAGTACACAAATGTCTACCTATGGGACTACATATTAGAGATGCGTTTCATAAACCTAACCTGCTGTTGCTCCTCTGTGAGCCCTGATACAACATCATCAACTGGTACATAGTTTCCTTGGTTCCTAGATGGTTGTCTCGGTCTTTTTAGTGCTGAAACACCACAAATCCTAGGGAAAATCCCCGAAAAGCAATGACGTAGCCGTCCAAATGCGCAAGGAGAAAGAGCCATGTTTCGCAATATGTAGCATCTATGCATCGCGTATGACAACATTTCGGTAGACTTCGGACCCCAATCCTGGAAAGCTCGAGACAATTTTCTTCTCAAATTTCGTATATTATAGTGTCATAATATTCATTGTTCATTATTCATTTTGTTTTAATTGATGTTTTTCTTCTTTTATTGATCACAAAAATCTATATTGGTGTACAGGCTTTTTGTATGCGCGTGTTGATTCACATTCGACTCGCAAGTACTTTTTTGGGGCAGGCGAATTATCATCGTCGAATTATCTAGGACCCAATCATATTATTCATGAGCTGTGCGTGCGAGCGCGCGAGCGCCTGCCCATACAGCTAAGTTTCTCGGTCCAGTTTCTCTATGCCATCCTCAATGGTGTCTGGTCAGGTCGCCCCAGTTAGTAACTGTTATATATCTCTATGGGTCGCCCCCAAGCCGGTCGCCTCCTATACACAGTCGCCTCCTATACGCAGTCGCCTCCTAACGTAGTCGCCCCCAAATTGTGTGGTCGAGTCGCCTCCTATACACAGTCGCCTCCTATACACAGTCGCCTCCTAAACACAGTCGCCCCCTAGGCAGTGCGCTAGTGCAGCGGTCAGATCAGGCTATTTATGCTATTTATATGTTTGTAAATATAAGAGAAAGTTTCATTCTTTCTGTTATATTGTTGTCCACCTTCTTCAAGATAACTCTTTTGTGCTTAAGTATAATTTAATAAACGTTTCATTTTATTTTGATGCAACAGAGATTTACATTCAAAAGTTTGTTTGTTATAATATAAGTATTGTATACAGTAATATTCTTCTCATTTCGACATTATCAGCCGCTTGTTCTCTATTTCGTTCCCTAAACTAAATAATAAGGTATAATTATGTGAGAGGGGGGGGGGGTAGAAATTTGGACGTAGCCTGTATTATATTTGTCTCTCCTATCACCCCCCCCCCCTCCCCCAGTGGCTCTGAATTTGTTCTTTAGTTAGTCTCTGTTGGTTTGATCATATCTTTTCGCTAAAGTATAATGTCCGACGTATAACATCAGGAATATGTTATGATAATTAATCTCAAGGAAGGGATGATGCCCGGCATACAAGCAAATGGCGGAATAGACAACATTATGAAAGATGAAGATGGACATAGACAGAGAGAGGGAGAGAGAAGGGGAGGAGGGTGGCGGGTAGATAGAAAATTGGACGCAGTCTGTACTGTATTTATTATTATGATATTTTTCTCACCGACTCCCCCCCCCCCCCCCCCCCCAGCTCAGATTTTGTTTTTTCTCTTTTTTTGTTTGTTTATAATAATGTCCGACGTATACCCTCCCCCTTTTCTCATTTTTCCCGACAGCAGGGCAAGTTTACCGACAATATCCTGACAGGTTGGGGTATCGCACCCCGCCCCCTCCCCGCCCCCCACCCTTTAGCAACGCCCCTGCAGTGACGCTTTTGTCGTATAATGAGGGTTGATCTCATTGAAAGCGGTAAAGCCTCTCAATGTTTCGATATTAGCCTATTGTTTCGGCGCTTTTATCATGACGACACGTTCTAGTGTGGGTCTTGTAGTAGAAACGCAAATATGGGATTAAAAAGAGATCTTAAATGCTCTAATTTGCTTGCGTGTACAAAATATACTCGAGAAAAGCTAAGAAAGCCAATCTATACAATCCTTATTATCCCTATATAGCTTGTGGATACTCTCTTATGGCATTGCTCACTTTCTTCCCTCTATGAAATTGGTGGCAGTCATTATTCCGTTAAAATGTCATAACACAGTTTTAATTACCTTCAAATTACAAAATGCATTTTGTCCAATTATAATTATACTCGAAATGCCCGGATAAACCCCGTACTTGCCGGTTTCAGCTCTAAATTCAATTTGAAACAGTAAGACCCACACAACTTGCTTCGGCATGTGACATAATTAATGAGAGTAAAGAATAACATCTCAGCTTTTAACTGGTGGCAGTCATTATTCAGTTAATGTCATACGACAGTTTTAAAAGCATTATAAGTATCATACATATTTTGTCCAATTATAATATACTCGAAATGTATACAGTAATATTCTTCTCATTTCGACATTATCAGCCACTCGTTTTCTATAACGTTTCCTAAAATAAATATAAAGTATACTGTGCATGCACATCATCAGGGATATGTTATAATAATTAATCTCAAGGAAGGGATGCTGCCGGCGTACAAGCAAATGGAGGAATAGAAAACATTATGAAAGATGAACATGGAAAACGACATTGACAGATAGAGGGAGAGAGAGAAATAGGGCGACAGAGAGAGAGAGAGAGAAAGAGAGGGGGGGGGGGTGAGAGATAGAAAGTTGGACGTAGTCTGTACTGTGTTTATTATTATGATTTTTGTCTTTGTCACTCCGATCCCCCCCCCCCCAAGCTCTGATTTTGTTCTTTAGTCCGTCTCTTTTTCGTTTGATTATATCGTTTCGCTAAAGTACAATGTCCGACGTATAGTAGTACCGTCAATATATATTAATAAACATTTTTTTAATATCAATTTGATGCAACAGAGATTTACATTCAAACTTTGACTTTGTATATTATTATTGTACAGTATACATTCTTCCCTTTTCGACATTATCAGCTCGTTTTCTATTTCGTTCCCTATAATAAATATACGGTATATATAATTTTGTACATCATCAGGGATAATGTTATAATAATTAAGCTCAAAGAAGGAATGTCGCCGGCATACAAGCAAATGGTGAAACAACATTGGCAGATAGACAGAGAGAGAGAGACAGACAGAGAAAGCGAGCGAGAGATAGACGGAGAAAGAGAGAGAGAGAGGGGGACATAACTGAGAGAGAGAAAAAGAGAGAGAAACAATCATTTTTCATAATCATGTTTTCTGTGACATTTTTCTGTGATCAACATTGGCAGATAGACAGAGAGAGAGAGACAGAGTGAGAAAGAAAGAGAGAGCGGGGGGGGGGGGGGGGGGTTAGAAAGTTGGACGTATAGTCTGTACTGTATTTATTATTATGCTAGTTCTCTCTCCGATCACCCCCCCTCCCCCCCTCCCCCCCCCCCCCCCTTCCGAATGTTTCTTTGGTTTCTTTCTTTTTGTTTGTTTATATCTTTTCGCTAAATTATAATGTCCGACCAAGGAGTTATCTCCTTCGTCCGACCACCACTATACCACCAGTTAAAATCTTCGTCTATTATATACCGTATTAGTACTGTCAACAAATGTTTTTTTTCATATTAATTGTATGCAAAAGAGATGCTTTTATATCCTAACTTTTACTTTATAATAATTTATTATTGTACAGTAATATTCTTCTCATTTCGATATCAGCCGTTCGTTCCGGGTTTCTTTTCTTCTTCATTTAAAAATTATTGTATAATATTTTTTCTCAAAATCGGAAGAAATAATTTCGGTATAAAAACAAAAAGCGGAACAAAAAGCAGTACGAGAGATAAAGATGGAAAATGGGCGTTGAGAGAGCGAGCGAGCGAGAGAGAAGCAAACATTTCCCCTATCAT
The DNA here is from genome assembly GCA_035222895.1 of Strongylocentrotus droebachiensis. Lineage (NCBI taxonomy): Eukaryota > Metazoa > Echinodermata > Echinoidea > Camarodonta > Strongylocentrotidae > Strongylocentrotus > Strongylocentrotus droebachiensis. Next base: position 561 of record JAVYIG010012523.1, on the reverse strand, counting down.
TTTTCGTCTGTGACAATACTTAATCTCATCCTCTTGTTTATTCCTTTATCTTTGCATAATTGTAATATCTTTGAATGAATATTTTAGATAGGGTTAAATCTGGCTATGCGTTATATGATTAACAATTCTTATTGAGGAGTATGTCGAAACGTGCTTTCGAAAATCGCCAAACAGAAGACAGTATGCTATCAAATACTGTCAAAACACATACATAAACACACAAATTGTATGCATGAATTAAATGTATTAATCCCAGATGCAAATAAGAAGCTGTATTGAAAAAAAACCTTCGCTCATGTTGTTGATCTTATATAAATTATGCAGTGTTCTGAGATAAAATGTATTACAAATAAACCCCTAAAATACTTGGAATCGCCAGGCTTAAAACCTGTATTGACAATGCACGTACAACTAAAGCGGGCTCCGAAACTCTATGACGGGCTCCAATCCTCTGCGAAGTATTAAAATAATCATAGAAAATTATGAAAAGAGGAAAATGAGGTGACGATTTGTTAAAACTGATCTTATATATATTATGCAGTGATCTGAGATAAAATGTAG
>JAVYIG010012522.1:0-53103 GCA_035222895.1 Strongylocentrotus droebachiensis | reverse complement strand
GTTGAAAAAATGGTTTGCGCAATTTTCAAATTTCCGCCCCCCCCCCCCCCCCCCCCTATTGGAAAATCCTGGATCCGTGCCTGTACTCGGGAACATGAGTATGGTAAAGCCGGTCACTCAAAGATTTTTACTTTTTTGAAGCACTTCATGATCTTTTTGAAGCGCAATTTATGTTGGGCTTCAATATTACACCATATCACAGACACTGATAACACGTAGGGTCATGCATATCAGATATGTAAAAGTGGAAACATTGTTTGACAATGCCTTTAAAGCACAACCCTTGTAATAAGTTAATTTTTCTGAAAGCAAGAAAATAGGATAACCAGAATGACGGAGGTCTGTAATATATCCGATCAATAATGAGGAAGTCATAATAGTTTGAACAAAGAGATCACTATATCTATGCAAATCTCATATTGGTAATTTGTTCAGTGGATTATGACGTAAGCATGGACTACTCTCCCATTCGTCATGTACACAAATATAATTAAGTTCTGATTTGTTTTCTTCTAAGCATTTCCTCTCTTCAGGCACTACTCAACGTATATTATGGAGAGCGTATAATTACAGGTTCTCTAAGATGGAAAGGCCCTCCTGAGTTATCAACTTTGAAAACAAATGACATGTAGTCATTTTTTTTTTTTGGGGGGGGGAATAAATGTGAAAGTTGTTAAATTAGTTTGCTATTAAGGTTGAATTTCCCTTTAAGGACTATACACATGTATACATTATACAAATATATTAAATTCAATTCAGAACTTTATTTTAGACTCAGCTGCACAAGACAGAGGTCCATAAAACATATGTTACATAGGAATATAGGGAAAAGAGCTGAGTATAAACATGATGAGTATGTAATATTAAACATCAAATCTTACAAAGAGTATAACAACTAAACAATACTACGTATATACAATCTAAACTGCAACATTATAATCTGTATATGTAAGATTGATAACATTAGGCCTATAGCAATCTAACTCTAAACTGTAACTGTAAGATTAAAATAAGTACATGACTTGTATAACAATCTATTGAAGTTGTAACTTGTAACAATCTCGGCTCAACTAACCCGAACAATATACTAATAATAGATATTATAACAAACAACAAGAACAGACTATACTGCAACCATGAGAAACTGGATAGTCCTTGGTAACACCACAATATGATCAATTCCCATGTGTCAGCACTCAGCAGGCTATTAAGCCAAAATTTCGAGAGGCCCGATGTGTACCTATACGAGGGGTTCACTAATACCTTTCTCAGAGACATCCACTCTCTGGATGAACTTATGCATAATATTTCGTAATACAGCCGGACAGACTGGAACATTCAACTCAGCAAACATTTGACTAGCACAAATATATAGGTCTCCCTAAGAAGCATTCTCATGACATCATTAAAGGCCTCAGTCAGCCTGCGCAGACTGCTGTTCTTAAAATTACACCACAGATGCGCAGTGTACACAGGTGTACAGTTATAAGCCCTAAATAATGCCACCTTCACATCCGGAGAACACATATGAAATTTCCTAACAAGTATATTACCTTGAGCATATAATTTACGACACTGTCGACTAATATCTTTATCATCATTGAGGTCCTCTAAAAGAAATGACCAACATATTTGACCTCTGTACAGACATTGAGTATAGCTCCACATAAATAAAAATCCGGGAATACCAATCTACGGTGTTCCTTACATCTAATTATCATAACATGACACTTTTTTGGCATTATATTTGACATTATTATCATATCCATAATCAGAACAAATCTTGAGCAAAACAACGGAAATCATACTATCTGACCCGACCCCCCCCCCCCTAGCCTCTTGTCTATGCCCTCGCGCTGTTGGAGTCTCTAAATTCTGACTCGCCGCTTCGCTCGTCAGAGTTTAGAGACTCCAACAGCGCGAGGGCATCGACAAGAGGCTACCCCCCCCCCCACTATCAGTGTTATTTATGGTACGCGTGTGCATGTTCTCTCATTTTGAAAGCACTCCCCCCCCCCCCCCTCCTAAGTCCGGTGTGTAAAGTCAATACGGGCCGATTTTGTGTGTATTACGAGCCGGACTTTGTTGCGTGAAAAGTACCCCTTTACCGGAGATTTTGGGAACATGAATGCGGTCCCTCCGTTCCCAGAGTGTGTGTGTGTGTGTGTGTGTGTGGGGGGGGGGGGGGGTGAGGCGGGCCATCTGGTAAGACACCATGAATCAAAAAGCCAGAAATGCTTGCAAACTTTAAATGTTCAGCTGTAATAGTTTTAAGATCACATGACTTATTGTCGTCTAATTTTCTAATAGCTTCTTTTACCTCCTCAGGAGAAATAACCATATTTACATCAAAATAAAGCATTAGTAACACCATGCACTGTACTATGTACACAACTAAACAAATCCATCTAATGACTACACCAACATTCACTGTGTTGAGAGGTTCTGGTTGAAACTATGGGCAAGAGATATGGCAATATGGGCAATATGGGCAATATAGAACTATTTGCTGAGGGGCGCAGCTCCGAAGTAAATGGTATTATATACCTCACTTAAGAAATCCAGCCATCTGATTGGTCGAAATTACAGTCATGGTTTTAGCCATTCCCGTAAATAAACGAAAAATGCCACGCCCATGTAATAGTTCGAGGGTAAAATTCACTTTACCGGGAATAGTTCAGTCTTGCTTAAAAACTGGTTTGAGCGATCGCGGATACCATACATTGTGTGTGTGAGAAGAATTGGTCGCTAGACAGCAAGAACACCAAAAGGGTAAGCCCTACGTCTTATTATTAGCCGTAGATCTAGGTCTAGATATAGATTGTGATTTTATGATCTGTTATATTGATGAGCACTGATTCTTGTCCTTACCTTTGCCTTGTTTCTTGTCGGTTATAGTCATTTAATAGATGAATTACTTGAATCCTTAGCACATTTCAGTAACACAAAAAATCTAGCCCGTTCATAGTCCCACACACGTATTTGTATGTACATTGTGCCCTTACACTGTCTGCTGTCTCGATAGCGTAAACAAACTTGATTACCATGATTGGTAAGTCGCACATGTATTCTATGACCCTTTTTGGTATATAAAAGTATTAATGACTGCTTTAATTTTAGCCTCGGGCAATAGCTCGATTGTAACGAGCTATTCCCTGAGCGTATTAAAACAACTATGTTTCTTTAAGCAGTCATTAATACTATACTATTGGAGTCACCGAGGCCCATAGTTTTAACCAGTACCTCGAAAAGAAGGCAGTGTTTATTTGTTTTATATCCTGCATCCTGCATTCCCTCCCCGCCAAAAAAAAAATAATTCTAAAACATTTTAAATATTTCAACATTTATTATATTAACAAAATTATCCAAAAAATTATCCATTTGAATTTTTTTTTAAACATTTATAATTTTAATAAAATATTAAATTAAACAAAAATATCATACACAATTTTCAACTCCCAAATAGTACTTTTACAGAGCAACCTTAAAATGGTTGAAATATTTATGGTCACGTGTAGAGCTCTCAACCAATCAAAAACCAATCAATTCTTGATGCAGGATATAAATATATATATATATATACCCATATATATATATATATATATATAAAGGAATCATTTTTTATTTTTATTTATTTAAAATGGTTTATCTCATTAAAAAAACATTCGCGGCCCGAGAGCCGAATTGCAGTTTCTTTTACAAAGTATACATCAGTGACAAAGTAAAATTACACGTAAAGCATTATGCATGGTAACATTATGGTAGTACAATTGCAATTCTTTTGTACATATAATATATAATTGTGCTTCTACGACACCTGCTCCGGTTACAATTACTCAGCGGCAATTCAGTACATTAATCAAACTCCCAATCCCAAGCCCGGCTAAGAAACCTACACCGCAACAAACCCAACACCAAGCAGAAACCCAGCTCAAAACCCAACAACATATTATACAACCCCAACCCCACATCCCTTATAAACTAAAGCCTAGAGCAACCGCCGCCAGAGCGTGTGTCGGGTCTGCGAGATCCGGTCATTATAATCAGCATCATGATCGTAATAATTTTATCAAGGGCTCTCGTTATCGTATCATGCCAGCATAAAATTAATGATATTGAGTCTCACTGAAGTAGAAAATAGATTTAGACGTTTTTAATGAATCGAATCGTAATTTTGTATAATATCAGTTTCAGCATTTCGTGGAATAACTTGACTTAATGAATAATGGAGATTCAATGAAAAGATAGATAGCCATGCAATCAATTCGATTAAGAATGATTATTAAAACTTAGCTAAAAACCAACAAAAACAACAAAGAAACAAACAAAAAGGTACTTAGTCACTGCATATCTACCGACGACTCTATATAGAAATACGACTCTAGAAACAAGATGTTGTATAATGTTTACCCTTCATACAGTCACGTTTTAAGTAAGATTACAGTCGCCCTGCTAAAACATTTTAGAATGTCATTATTGGCATAATATGTAATATGTAATATGTAATATGTAATAATATGTTCCGCGCCTAGAAACAAAGTATTAGGCGCATTATAAAGTGAGCTATTATTATTATTATTATAATATTCCATTATCTCTCTATCGGGAGTGTTTTACGCATGCAATTTGGGGTAGCCTAATGGTCTGCAGCAAACGTCACTTTATTCATTAGCATCAGGGTTATGTTAGAAAGAGTATTCCACGTTGACCAGAAATCCTATTGTTGTTATGGAAAGGAGAAGATTAATGCCATTGAAAATGCATATTAGTTAACACTCACGGGAAAGAAGCGATACATTTAGAAATAATCAGGAAATTCAATGTGGGAGTAAGACGTGAAGTAATAATAATGCCTGTACTTATAACTAGACACAACACTATTTTGCAATGTTCCCCTTGCATTCACCTTTAACGAGATCTCTCTCACATGGTGCGTCAAAGACTGCGCCATTCACTGACGCACTGCTACGTCAGCGAATAAGCAAATGACGCCCCGTCTCGTTTGATGGTAATACCGGCCCACATTTATACATTGACTGTATTCGGCAGGTTTCAAGCGCTATGGACAGACGCCATTCAAGTATCAGGGTTATCTGTTTCTGGTTTGATTCCAAAAACAGATATATTATCGCTACCTTTTCGCGTCAACACGTTCTTGACGGCAAGTCTGAATTTGGCATTGCTGATCGTATAGATAATAGGGTTATGTTACGAGTGGTTTCCTCTACCCGTTGTCCCTGGGTCCTTAGTTCCACAACAACAGAATACACAACACAAAGTGGTTAGATTTCAGAGACTGATCTTCATTATTGAGCTTCGTTCTTCAACTCCAAAACTAGACTAACTCGTCCTCAGACGGTTGGTACAAAGTATCTAGATTCGGTCGATACACCCATCACACTCCCCCTCATAAATTAGCACTTATACCAGTAGGAGAAGTGCTATAAAAACATTTCTTTTTCAATGTTGTTTCAGCAACTGCTGTAAGAATACAAAAACCTGAAAGTATTTATAAGTATGAGGTCTTTGTAGATTTAGAAATCTGATAAACAAGTCAGCTTGTAAAACTATACAGTACCAGCATGCAAATGGTATCACAGTGTTGTCTAGTGGTTTTTGTTCATACAATAAAATTGAGTATGAACAGCTATAAGTAAAAACATTAACCATTCTTTTATCATCCTGCTATATCATTTTCATCACTGACTTTTGCATATATCAGAAGTCATTTGTACTAAACATAAAACAAATACAATTCAAATCGCAGAGAAGTTCACCTTAAATGACCTATCAATATCAATATGTCTTCATGCTTCCTTGCAACTTTGAATCTAAACATATTTCTTTGCATAAAAATAATAATTAGCAAACTTCAGCAACATTAAACCTGTCTGAAAGATAATATAATATAGCCTTCACGTCAGTTGTAAAAACATGTTACTATTAATCTGAAGTTTTGCATTGTAGTGTAAAACCATATCATCTGTGTTGGTTGAGTATTGAATATCTTCAAGAATATTTTTGATTACTTTTAATAAATAACCACAAATATGGTAAAACACCAAAATCCTTTTTTGTTTCAAAATTCTTTCTTTCAATATTTATCCTGCCTTGGATAAAACATATCAATCAATTTACTGTTTCTGTTTTCATATATATGCATGCACAGACAAAATGATAACGTACTAGTCTTTCTAGTTCCTTGTGTTTGTACCAAAAGGGTTTTAACATAATAATATTATCATGCATGTTCAAATTCGTCAACGAATACGATAAGCATATCACATACATATATACACTGGTTTACAGACATCTGGAAAGCAAACATAAGAAAACTACATTTTTCTTTGAGTCCAATAAACAGTTTCAATGAGTCCAATCAGTCATGTTCACAATGCTTTGTGATTATTAAAGAAACCATCAAAGTTAAAAGTTCTGGTTTCCTTTCTCACATAGAATTCCAGTGAATTCACCAATGTTCAACTGTTCAAGAATGATGCTTCTCTGTAAGTGTGCAACTGTTCATCAAATATGGTTCACACAAGGGTTGTTTAGTTTTCCATGTGAATATATCAATTACTTGCTCACTTCGGTCCAAATATCACACACGAGATAAAGCGTCCGCAATAACATTGTCCTTTCCTGGCACATGTAGAATGTCCAAGTTGTATTCTTGGAGCAGCAAACTCCATCGCGTCAGTCTTTGGTTCTTGTTTTTCATTCTGTTGAGGAATGTCAGGGGATTATGATCAGTTAATACCCTCACTGGATGTTGAGATCCACTGACATACACGTCGACATGTCGAAGTGCAAGTATCAAAGTCAATGTTTCTTTTTCCACAGTTTCTTTGAGAAGAATGATATGGGTCTGTCGATACCTTCAGCGTCTGCTTGAGTAAGAACTGCACCAGCACCCACATCGCTCGCGTCCACCATCATGCTGAACGGCTGGTTGAATTCCGGAGCCATCAGTACCGGATTGGTAGATAAGAGGGCTTTTGCCTGGTTGAAAGCACTCTTGCAGTCGATTTCCTTTTCAAGATTTTTCAGTTTTGTTGGGTTTGCACGATATGGTGCCTGTTTGATTGGGGTTGGATCACCCACATCAACATCATGCTCAACAGCATCAGTACGAGAGGGAACATCAGCAAATAACTGTGGATATTCACTTAACAGCTCTTTTACATCGCTCCTCTCCTTCACAGATAAGTGTGTTAGTTTGTTATCGATGTGTGCTAGAACCTCTGAATTTTTCAATTTCACACATGGGTTCTCTCTCTCAATCTTGCACACTTCTTTCTCAACTTCACACTTTGAGTCACATTCAACAGCACTTAACACTGGTTGTGCTTTCTTCTCGTCATCTCTTCGGATATATAGCTTAAGCATATTCACATGACACACACGTCTCTTCTCCTGCCTATCTGGAGTAATGACAACATAATCGACTTCACCAACTTTCTCAGCAATAGTGTACGGCCTAGAAAATCTAGCCTGCAAAGAATGACTAACTATCGGCAGTAAGACTAAGACTTCATCTCCTACCTCGAAATTCCTCTCTTTGGATTTCCTGTCATACCACGCCTTTGTTACATTATTAGCTGTAATGTGCCTTAATGGTATCGCTTTGGGATATCTCGTCGCAGCGCACATTATCGTCAATAAGTATTCATTACCTGCCTTTGTCTTTGGCAGAGGACCTACACAATCTACTATGATCCTAGAAAATGGCTCATCGAACGCCGGTATTGGCTTCAATGGTGCTGCCGGTATTTTCTGATTCGGTTTACCTACAACTTGACATGCATGGCAACTTCTGCAAAAATTTGCAACATCTTTTTGCACACCTGGCCAAAAGAAATGAGAAAGAATTTTCTCCTGGGTTTTGTGAACCCCTAAATGACCTGCAAGTGGAGCTTCATGAGCAAGGCTAATTATGTCCTGCCTGTATGTAGAAGGGACTACAATTTGATGGACTTCTTTCCACAGCTCATCTGCAGGGACATCTGCTGGCCTCCACTTTCTCATTAGCACACCTGCTTTCTTGTAATAACAAACAGGCACAGTCAATGCCTCCTCCTCAGAAAAAGCTCTCTCATTCAAAGAACTCAGATGAGGATCTGTCTGTTGCTCCTTTAGCAACTCACTCTTGTTCAAAGATAGTGGTTCAGATTTTTCACTATTTCCTACACTATGATCCTTTCTTGCACTCTCATCCACATTGGAATCAGACTCATCTTCAACCAAACGACAAAAGAAAGAATCTCCTAAGTCAACATCTATCTCATTAGACTTCGTCTCTGACTCAACTTTCTTAGCCATTGAACGAGTTACAGCACATGCTGGGAACACTACGGGAAATTCGGCAACCAACTTATCTGTCTCAGAACTTTCACAAGGACTCGAACTTACTACTGGACATGACACGACTCTATCACCAGCGAGATCATTACCTAATATGATGGATACCCCTTCCACAGGAAGTGATGGTCTAACTGCCATCTTCACCATACCAGAAACAAGGTCTGACTTCAAGTCTACCACATGAAGGGGTGCCTCCACAAAGCAGTCTCCAATGCCTTTGAGCAAAACACTAGCACCAACAGAAGAACTACCACAAAAGGGCAACGCACTTTCCAAAATCAAGGACTGAGAAGCACCAGTATCCCGCAACACTTTCACTTTTCTTGCTACATCACTCTCTGGTATAGACACATATCCTACAGAAACAAACGGTTCATACTCTTTCCGAATTTTTTCCATGTTTACTGGTACAATTCTACTTTGTGAGCTTGACACGGTTTGCACAAATGCATTAGGATGTGCACTAGATTCCTGTTTCTTAGCCTGAAGTGAAGGACACTTTGACTTTATGTGCCCATACTGTTTGCAAGCATAGCACATTCTCTCCTCTGTTACCTGTCCTTGCTGGGACTGCGGTTTTATTTCATCCTTTTCTTGTGATGAACTAGTTTTCTGGCTTTTGCTCCAGTTTCCATTTTTCTTAGGTTCTACATTCACTTTGTTTGAGATTTTGTGCGTGAGCACGTAATCATCCGCGATTCTTGCTGCCTCATCCAGCGAATCGACGCGCTGCTCTTCTAAATGTATACGAACATCCAGTCGCACGCTGCGCTTGAATTCCTCAAGTAGAAGAATTTCACGCAATTTATCATAATCATGATCTACATGGAGAGATGAGCTCCATCTGTCAAACAATTGTTCTTTTTGTCTTGAAAACTCCATATGAGTTTGCGATTCTTCCTTTCGCGCTCTGCGAAATCGCTGCCTGTACGCTTCGGGTACAAGTTCGTAAGCTTTTAGCACGCCCGATTTTACTTTATCGTAATCCGACACGTCGGCCATCGACATTGCTAAGTAGGCATCCCTAGCCTTACCGCTAAACTTACTCTGAATTAGGTGAGCCCACATTTCCCTAGGCCACCCCATGCTTTGAGCTAATTTCTCAAAGTGTGGAAAATACTTTTCCACCCCTTCCTCCTCAAATGAAGGGACCATTCTGACATGCTTTGCAACGTCAAAATGCCTATCAGCATTTCTGCTCTCTTTTCTGTTTACGGCAACAAGTTTCTCTCTCTCCAACTCTACTCTCGCCCTTTCTAATTCTAGCTCCTTTATCCTCACTTCATCCGAAACTGAAGACCTACGCTGAGAATTTAATTCAGGAGACCGAGACCTAGACCCTGGAGGAGTCACAATGATACTACCTGCCGCCTCTGAAGACAATACCTCTTCAGCCACCAGAAACTCGACAATCCTATTCAAAATGTCTGACTTTAGCAAGTAACGTTTAATGCCAACAACCTCATAATGAGCTGCTACATCTAACAATTCAACTTTAGTCAACGAGCTTAATCGCTCCGCAGACGGATCCCTAACAAACTCTCCCAACGAGAACTCGCTAGCCATCATGCAAAAAACCTAGTTTCCTAAATAACCTAGAAAGAACTAGAGCCTGGCTGTTATAATCCCCAGCCAACCTAACAACACCTAGATTCTACAATATCCGAGAAATCTAGACAACCTGACTGTTATAACTGTTATAACCCTCAGTCAAACCCTGCAAATCCATGCAGAAACATGAGAAGACAACAATGTTTTTCTCACCACACACACCACGAATGCTCGAACCTGAAACGGCTACCCTAGCGGTGCCCGACGATATCATCTTAACGAACCGACATCGACAACACACACACACAGTACACACCGAACAGTCCGCTCATAAGTAACGTGTATGAAATCCGTCGCACGCAATATAATGCAACATGCCAGCGCTAGTAATATGATCACAAAAATCACCTGAAAATCATACTTTTCACTTTATGTACCTGGCCGAGCCCCCATTTGTTACGAGTGGTTTCCTCTACCCGTTGTCCCTGGGTCCTTAGTTCCACAACAACAGAATACACAACACAAAGTGGTTAGATTTCAGAGACTGATCTTCATTATTGAGCTTCGTTCTTCAACTCCAAAACTAGACTAACTCGTCCTCAGACGGTTGGTACAAAGTATCTAGATTCGGTCGATACACCCATCACAGGTTAGCACAGGAATTGTAGAACCCCATGACTGTAAAGATACGATCCAGAGGACTATAGAAGTATTTACGACCAATGATCTGTGCGCTGTAAAGGAGGAATGATATTTGAACAGGAGACCAACATACAATGAAAGTGGGGACTACCATGAGAAACATTTTGATGACTCTCCATTTAGCATCGTGTGACTTCACGGCGTGGGTTGTTCTTTCTTTGGAGCCGTTCATGCACTTGAAGCGCTTCGCTTGGCGATGCAAGGTGATGATGATCATTGCTTGGGTGATAACCATGACGAATAGAGGACCGATGAAATAGAATGTGACCTGTGACAATCCACCAAGAATCCGATAAGACGGCGGGTCCTTTACCACCTGACAGGTGTGAGTAGTATGGTGTACCTTGATGAAGAAATAGTAGTAGGTGGCGTGATTGATGACGCAGGCCGTCCAGATGAGAATGATGTAGATCTTCGTACGACGCATCGAGAAGATACGTCGAAATGTGAATGGATAAATAACTGCCACATATCTCTCTACAGAAATGGCGGTTAAAATGAAGATGGATACGTTGACGAAAAACCACATAAAGATCTGCCCGTTGACTACTCGACAGTAGACCTCACCAAGCCATGTCGATGGGACGTACTTGATCCTAGGGACAGGGATGATGGCTATAGAAGATAACAGATCAGCCACAGCCAGGGACCCGATCAGGATATCGGTGGAGTTTTTAGAGACTCGACGGTTGAAGACGATGATGATGACGATGGCATTCCCGATGATGCCGAAGATGGCGGAATTCAGTCGGAGAATCGAAGTCCACGGCCACGTCATTGGGTACCAGGACCACGTTCCACTTGACTTAAAGACACCGTCACCTTCATCGGTGTTTGCACCTGTCTCGAATGTCGTCATGTCGTAGTCATAGGCTGTATAATCCCCCTTTTCTGTGTCTTCTATGCTATAGTAGGAAACTTCAGATATGTTATTTGAAGGCAGTACTTGTGTTGGGCTAAAAAGCGGGTGGGATGTAGTTGTACTGGTGGTGTGATCATCACCATGTGAAACGTTGAAGAATGGAAAGGTTAAACACAAGAGCATCCATCCATGGACAATCACCGGGATGACATTCGCCATATCTGGAATAGGTTGGATAATAATTTTGAAAAATTAACATCAACCTTAAAGAAGATATTATAAAATTAATGAAAACCTTTCTCTGCTCATTCTAATCGTTTAATTGGTATCTGAATTGCCATCTAAAGGGTCTAATAATTCACCTGGACAGCTGTGCATCGTTGCGCTTCCCCATAACTATTTTTCGTGTAACTTTCCATGTAAAATAGTTCTTCCTTGGCAATTCTTATTAGATGGATACTCGCATAGCATATATTGGTCTCTATTAAGAAAGACCCTACAATTTAATTTTGTCCGCCATGTATATCCATCCATAGTATATTGACACTTACATGTAGAGAGGAAATTAAGATTGCCACACTTGTCAAGTCAGATGATCTCAGTGAAATTATAACATATTTAATCAATACTCCTTTGAGTTTAGTCAATATGCCCTTGTATATTGTCACATGTCACTGACAACAGTGCTTTCGTGGTTTCACGAGTAATACATTTTCACATAATGAAATTATTCAGTAATATTATTGAACAATACAGAATTGAGACTTTCTGATAATTTTAGCTATTTTCAAAGACCACGAGTCAAATGTTTTTTTTTTCTCAGATGCAACATTAACGATGAACGGTAAATATAAACATTATCATGAGCATTAACAGAAATTAATTTATCTGCGCTTATTCATTTTTACTGTTGACTCCAGTTGAAATGTTAAAACGCTACAATACATAATGTAACTGGACGTAATGATCATGAACTAAAACAGGTTATCAAATAACAAACAAGGAGGAACCCTTACCATAAACCATGACCCGGCTTCTGGATGCTGCTATGTGCCAGGACAAGATTCTGCGAGGCAATATAGCCAACTTATTTGTTAGCGAAGCGTTTTGAAAATCTCGAAGGAGAAAGCCTGGTTAAGGAAGAGACTTAATATTTTCACGAATATCTCTTTGGTAATTCATTTTTCGAATCGAGGACATCAAAGAATTGCTATTGATCAAAATCTCATTAGAAAGCAAGAACCGCGCCGTCGACGACTCTCCTCGAAAATTATTTTTAGCAGGGCCTACAATATAGACGTTAATAGTTTTTGACAAAATGATAGAAATCAATATTTACCAGGGATACCTGGAAAAATAGATTTTGCATTGCAGAAAACCAATAAGGATTTTTGCGACTATTTCATATCAATACATGCCCCGATGTCAGGAGAAAATCAAGGATTGATGACGGGGAGAACCATAATCACATTAGTCTGACAGTTTCATGATACATGTGGGAAGGTTTGAAAGCAGGATATCATGAATAGTGAAGTCCATTATCGTCTGTTCAAGGGCTGAAAGGTGGATAAGTTTGTCTTAAAGCCAATGGGTTCATACCGTTCTGGCTCTCAGCATACGTAATATAAGAAAGAAGTATAGGAGTATTATAGACGTTACTGTTCATCTTTCCAACGTTCACAACATAAATACCATCGCACCACAAGTACCAAGGCAACCATCACATCTAAGAATGTCCCTCTGGCAACAAAAATTGTTAACATTTTTTATTTATTTTTCCTTCAAAAGGCAGATTTATTTCTGCATTTATTAACAAAATCAAAATTAAATAGACAAAGAACATTTTCTTCAATAAAATTAAAATAATAAAGCAATGAAATTAGAACAGTTATACAATCATAACATATAAATGTGACAATAATTTTAATAATAATATTATTATATAATTAAATTAATGCTGTACACCCATCATAAGCAGGGAGGGGGGAAGCTACGTGGTGCCAAAATGACGTTGTATAACAATTATTCAGATCATCACCTAAATGTGAAATGTTAACTGTAACAACAAATTAAACATAAGTAATTTTAAGGGTGTTGTATGGGTCAACAGTGCGAGTGCAAGCGTGTGTTTGTTTCGTAGTGTATAAGATCAAATCAATCAATTCCAGTAGACGTGGTAAAAATAAAGTGCGTTTAGTGCAATATTCTTAATGTCTTTGAATGTTTCACTCCTATTACGTTTTCATCCTCCCCACATCATCATTCGACTTGAAAACTTCATCAAATATTTGCTCGTATTATTTCATGCACTCTTAACTGTATAGACACATTTCCGGACATCATAGCGTGTGTTTTATACATGTCAAACCAGCTCGATTGCAAATATGTTTACAACCAGTCTGGAAGCTGAAATTGAACCCCAAACCCTCGATTTATCAGCGAAACGTGAGTATAAATGCCTACAAGATCAGGAAAGCCAAAACACAAAACTACAGACTACTGGGAAAAGTTAAAAGAATTCAGAAATAGGGCAAATGCACTGATCAAGACGTTAAGAAATAATATTATAAGAATCTGTGCATTGAAAATGGTAATGATATGAAAAAATCCTGGAAAGTACTCAAAAATTTACTCCCAAAGAAAGATGCCAATTCTGAATATAACATTCTTGTAAATGACCAAATTGTAGTAGACAAAGGAAAGGTAGCAGAATTGTTTAATGGCAGTTTTAATAATATTCAAAGCCAATTAACAGGAGCGAATGGTTCTCATCTCAATATAAATGCATTGCAAACATTACCGCAAACAGAACATAAATTCAAATGTACAGATATCGAAGAATGTTATGTATTAAAAGAACTACTCAAGCAGTTGGTATTGGTGATCTTCTTCCAAAGCTACTTAAAGTAGCTGCCCCACACATTGCTAGAGTCTTAACAGTATTCCACAAGGTTCAATACTTGGGCCATTAATTTTTTGCCTCTGTGTGAATGATATTTGTAATCTGCAACTCCATTCTAAGACAAACATTTCCTTATATGCAGATGACACGGCAGTTTTTCATCATGGAAAGGATTATAAATTTTGTGAATGCAATCTCCAAAAAGACTTTTCCAGTATCGTGAAATGATTACAATATAATGGAATGTTTTCAAATGCAAATGAAACCATAACAATACATTTTGGTTCTAAAAGAAAAATTCAAAATAATAATATTTGTATTCATTACAGTGATAATGTACTCGACTCAGTCGAAAGTATGACATATCTAGGTGTAACACTAGACAAATGTCTAACATGGTCGCTACATGTAAGAAGAGTTGTTAAGAAAGTATTGAGTACGACTGCCTGCATTAGACGGATACGCCATTATATTTCCTGTAAGAATTTGATTACATTATACTATTCTCTTATCCTACCGCATTTAAACTACTATAATTCAGTATGGGGAAATACTTCAAAACAAACTGTAACAAAGTTGCACAAATTACAAAATCGATATGCACGATTAGTGCTTCGTGCCGAATATTTCCACCCCAAAATATTTTAATGAATAAATTGAAATGGCAGTCAGTAGAGGAAAGAATAAAATATCATAAAAGCATCTTAATATTTAAAATCATCAACGACCTATTACCACCAAATCTAACTCCAATTAATAATAAAAGACTGTTTTAAAAAGTATGTTCAAACTTGGCAGTTTCTCTTGTAAACATCTTTTCACGTTAATTTGACCTTAATTAATCACATTTCTTTTTTTTTTTCTTTTTTATAATTGTTAATGTGTGTTGAATTGATTGTATATGTCATGTATATTTTTAACTTTGTATGAATGTTTTGAATTTATGTTTTGATTGTAAGTGTGTGTTATGTTAATGCAGGGCTCTCTGGGAGAGCAGGTCCAGAAAGGGACCTGAAATGAGACTACCCTGTTGAAATAAAACTATAATAATAATAATAATAATAATGTTTTGAAAGTCTAAAAAATGATGAACCAAAAAAAAAAAAATCATATTTTTATATAATACAAATATTCTATTTTACCCCAATAAAAACAGAGCAAATTGTTTTAATTTCTAAACAGCATCATTCTAATTTAATAGCCTTGATCTACCAGTTATGAAAACAATGATTGTTTGTAGATTTCGTATATACATGAATCAATCTCTGATATTGATTACATATCTAGATTCATTTCGTTCATTGATATTTTGACTGAATTACAACTAGCACAGAATATAGAGAGAACATAGGGTTTTTTATTTCATGAATGGACTACATTAGACCAGGTTCAACTAAGTGCATCTTTATGATTATCAACACGGACACCTTAAACATTTGATGGAGACCTTGTAGACCTCCTAGGATCTTTTGCAGTGACTTTTCCAAAGAGTGAAGCTTTTGATTTTGAATCACTCTGAAACATATCGCACATGGCCCGACGGAATTGAGGGTAACGAATGGTATATATGAAAATATTCGCACAGGAGTTGGTAAACGCGAGAACGACCAGGGACCGATGGAGAAGACCATATAAATGCGAAATGTCTAGAAGTTTGAGGTTGAGCATCAGATAGAAGATTTGAGCCGGTCCCCAGCAGAGGACAAACACCGTCGTGACTAAGAAAAGCATCTGAATGACGCGTTTCCTAGCGACGATATGGTTCATGTTAGCATTTGATCGATCGCTGTTAGAGTTACCCTCGTGGAATTGAAGTGATTGCCGGTGAAGGAAAACTGCTGTCATGATCTGTGCTAAGATCATTACAATCACCGGGAGAAAAAATTCCACGATGAAAACATAAATACCAATCGCGAATAGAGCACTCCGAGATGTGGAGATAACGACACATGTATTCCCAGCTGCATACGCTTCAACAACCTGGAAGCTATTCGTTGCAATTGCAGCGACCCATATAACGAAGATGCACATGGAGATGCGAGCAGGGTTGACATTTCTTAAGAAGAAGAAAGGATGTGCGATGGCGAAGTAACGTTCCAAAGTGATGGCAGTTAATGTAAAGACGGAAGCCACAACGGCTACCCACATGATTAGGGATGTATGAATGATACGACAGTAGACCTGAGCCAGCCAAGTACCACTTGGTAGCGTAGCAATCTGCGGATGTGGTATGAAGAATACAGAGGTCAAGAAGTCAGCGAAAGCCAAGGCTCCGATCAGAATATCAGTTGACCGGCGGGCCCTATGTTCGTCAAACAACACCAGCATCACCAGAAGGTTTCCACATATTCCTAGTATGGCAGCGAACAGTTGAACAATGACCCACCAGGACCACTTCATGGGTAACCAGACCCAAGGAACTGCGGTTGCATCGGATGCTTGCTGATTGGTGGTTTGAGCGATGTCTTCTTCCAAAACCGTCGAAAATGGCATAAACGTAGTGACAGTAACGACTTCTGTCATTAAAGTTGTGCTGCTGTTAATCCATCGAGCCATTGTCTCCGTTTGGACGATTAGGCCAAATAGTTGTAACAGGATGAAGATAACAGTCTTTCGGGTATTCTTTTATTTAGAAGGAACGTTAAATGGATATTTCTTCAGCATTCACAAATAACCTGTGAGGAGACAGTATTTACAAAAGAAAGTTCATGATTTACTCTTTTATCGCAGTTTAACATCGTTCAAAACATTTAGAAACAATTCAATAATTCTGGCTTATACACAAATCGTTTTGTACGTGTATAATCAAAGTGGTTTCCTTCCTTGTCAACACCAACACACTCATGTATCTTGATCAGTAGTGTTGCTAAAGTTGACTGTATCATATTGTGATACTTGTGACCAGAGGGAGATCGTGTTAGACTCCGTCCTTGGCAATTCTAATTAGATGGAAACTCGCATAGCATATATTGGTCTCTGTTTAACAAACATAGCTGGAACCTCATTTTGTCCGTGCTATACATCCATTACAGGTATATTGGCACTTATATGTAGAGAGGAAATTAAGGTTGTCTCACTTGTCAAGTCAAGTCAGATTATCTCAGTGAAATGATCAGATATTTAATCAATACTCCATTGAGTTTAGCCAACATGCTATCGTTGGATACATGTCACTGACATAATTGCTTTCGTGGTTTCGCGAGTACTATACATTTTCATATAATAAAATTCTGCCGTAATATAATTGTACATTACAGAATGGAGTCTCTCTGATTTAGTTAGCTTTTTTTCAAACACCACGAGTCAAATGTATTTTTTTCTTCTCATGATCATACTTTAGATTTAGTAAGATTTTTCTTTAAGTCTACATAATGTTTTTTTTTCTTCTCAGATGCAACGTTAACGATGAACGGTAAATATAACAATTATTATGACCATGAACAGGACAAAATTGTTCATCTGCGCATACTCATTTTGACTGTTGACTCCAATTGAAATGTTAAAACGTTACAATACATAATGTAACTGAACGCAATGATGATGAACTGTAACAGACTATCAAATAAAAAACAAGGAGGAAACCTTACCATAAACCATGATCCGGCTTCTGGACGCTGTTATGTGCCAAGACAAGTTTCCGCGAGGCAATATAGCCAACTTATTTATTTACGAGACGTTTTAATAATCTCGAATAAGAAAGCCTTGTTAAGAAAGAGACTTAATATTTTCACGAATGTCTCTTTGGTAATTCATTTTTCAAATCGAGTACATTAAAGAATTGCTATTGATCAAAATCTCATTAGAAAGCAAGAACCGCGCCGTCAACGACTCTCCTCGAAAATTATTTTTAGCAGGGCCTACAATATAGACGTTAATAGTTTTTGACAAAATGATAGAAATCAATATTTACCAGGGATACCTGGAAAAAATAAGGTTTATTGCGACTATTTCATATCAATACATGCCCCGCTTTCAGGAGAAAACCAAGGCTTGATGACGGGGAGAACCATAATCACATTAGTCTGACAGTTTCATGATACATGTGGGAAGGTTTGAAAGCAGGATATCATGAATAGTGAAGTCCATTATCGTCTGTTCAAGGGCTGAAAGGTGGATAAGTTTGTCTTAAAGCCAATGGGTTCATACCGTTCTGGCTCTCAGCATACGTAATATGAGAAAGAAGTATAGGAGTATTATAGACGTTACTGTTCATCTTTCCAACGTTCACAACATAAATACAATCGCACCATCATGAATAGTGAAGTCCATTATCGTCTGTTCAAGGACTGAAAGGTGGATAAGTTTGTCTTAACGCCAATGGGTTCATACCGTTCTGGCTCTCAGCATACGTAATATAAGAAAGAAGTAAAGGAGTATTATAGACGTTACTGTTCATCCTTCCAACATTCACAGCATAGATACCATCGCACCATAGGAACCAAGGCAACCATCACATCTAAAACTGTCCCTCTGACAAAAAAATGGTTAACATTTTTTTTTTTGATTTTTTTTTTTAAAGGCAGATTTATTTCTGCATTTATGAACAAAATCAAAATTAAATAGACAAAGAACATTTTCTATAATAAAATTAAAATAATAAATCAATTAAAATAGAACAGTTATACTATCATAAAATATAAATGTCAAAATAATTTGACATTAAATTATTATTATAGAATTAAATAAACGCAGTAGACTAACCAACATAAGCAGGGAGGGGGAAGCTACGTGGTGCCAAAAAGGCGTTGTATATCAATTATCCAGATCGTCACCTAAATGTATAATTTTAATTGTAACAACAAATAAAACATAAATAATTGAAAGCGTATTTGACTTCTTTACAGTTGCGCGCCATAAAAATGGATAATATTTATAATTTACCGAAGACGACTAATATGCATATATGGAATAAACCGTTAATAGAGAATTTAGACAATTGCATGAATAAAACTTTCACTTGGCGTCTAAGAAGAATATTTCAATATAAGATTTTTTTTCATATAGGCTTTAAAAGAATAAAGGAATGTGCATTTGTTCATGTTTTCGGGTAAATTATTCCAAGTGTAGGGTCCATGATGTCTTATAGATATATGGGCTATTAAAACTTTAGGATTATTAAGGTGAAGGTCAGACGAATAAATATCAGTATTGTATGTGAATAAGGTATGGAATGGTTTTGGAAGTATATTGATTGCAAATTTATACATGAATACTGCTGATTGGAAGGTGTGAATATCATTTATTTTCAGGGTTTTAAATTCATTAAATAGTGAATCTGTGTTTGTTAAAAAATGTGCATGAGTGCATATACGTAATGCTTTCTTTTGAAGAAGAAATATTACATTAATTTTCGTTACACTATTTCCCCATGCTATGTTACAGTATCGTATATAAGGGACCTCAGTGTTCTCTTACGAACCAGAGCAAAATAACACTGAGTTCCTATAGGAAATATATTTATTCAAATGGTCATATCTCAGCCAATACTTAACATATTCAATCGGTTTTCAAATTGAGAAATTATAAAAACAGTCTTTTGATGACGTCACACTTCACCACTCTATATACCGTATCTTTGTCCTTTTTGAAAGAAAATATTTCTATTGATATAATATTCTTTATAGCTCTAGAGACAAGATTACACATATTATTTAAAATGGGATGCCATGTCAAATTAGAATCTATTATTACGCCTAGAAATTTGACTGAATCTTTTTGCACAATACGGATCCTCTCAATATTATCAGCAAGTTCGTGTGTAGAGTGCAAACTCTTAAAATGTGTAAAGTTTGTTTTCCTTATATTCAAAGATAGTTTATTACATCTAAACCAATAGATACATTGTCTAATTCATAATTCAAAGTTTCAATGAGAGTATTTAAATTTGTATGTGAATAAAATATATATTAGTGTCCTCTGCAAATAAAATGTATGTTCAGATGGGTGATGTGTTTACAATGTCATTAATATAAATCAAAAAAGAGCAAAAGACCTACAATTGAGCCTTGTGGCACTCCACATCTAATGGTTTAAGTTAACGACGAATTACATTTTAAATCAACAAATTGTCGTCTATAATTTAAATAGTCTTTAAACCCAAGAAAAAACGGTGCCTCTAATTCCATAAGCTTCTAATATATGAATCAATGTTCTATGATTCATGGTGTAAAACGCTTTTGACAAGTCCATACGAATTCCTAAAATGTGCTCTTTCTTAGCGAATGAATTAGTAATTTTATCACATAATTGCAAAACTACATAGTGAGTTGAGTGATCTTTTCTAAATCCATATTGGTTAGGTATTAATATATTATTGATATTCAAAAATCAATATAACTTTTTATGTACAATTTTTTCAAATATTTTAGATATACTTGGTAACAAAGAAATTGGTCTTTAATTGATCAATTGAGAAGGGGTCTTATGTATAGGAATTACTTTTGCTATTTTTAATAAATTAGGAAAAAATTCACTTGTAAGAGATAAATTAAAATTATTACACAACGGGAAGGCAATAAAATGAATAATCTGTTTTGACAAATATACACTAATTTCATTATGTATGCATCAAATTTAATTATTTACAAAAGTGGTCTATAGTGGAGAAGATCGAGGATGCGTGTCTGTAGCATTAGGGATATTGGTAGCAGGAGATGAAAATAAATATATCACAGGTAGTGATCGCAATGTTGGTGATAAATACTTGATGAGATTAAAAAATGATGGTAGCTGCTGATGGTATAGATGATAGTGATGGCAATTTAGCTGATAGCTCACGAAGAAAATCATCCTCAAAAATGATATGAATCCTGACCCAGTTTCGCACTCGTCTGTTTCGGAGCCAGGAGGGCATTGTTTCATATCATTGTACAGAGAGTTAACGCTCTCTGGCTCCAAACAGACCAAATTAAAAACTAAACTTCAACATGGGCTTGCATTGTGAACATTTTTGACTTTCTGAATTTCGAATCTTCCGAGCAGGGACGTATCCAGGATTTCGTAACGTGAGGGTCACAGAAATGTCATTACATTTGGGGGGGGGGGGGGCCTTTGTCAAATTATTCCATTCACCCATTGCGAATAATTGTAGTTCAATAGTGAGAATGCGAATTGCATACATTAAGTGCTGCTAGGTAGGGTAAGCCATAATGTTTGAACTATACCTAGCACCAATAATGTCTTAAATAAGCATTCTGACTATTGAAATACGATTATTTGTAACAGGTTAATGAAATAAATTGTAACAATTAAGGCACAATAACAAAGATGTATGCATAAAATGTAATAAATTACAAAAATGGTCTATTGTGGAGAGGATTGAGGATGTTTTTGTGGCATTAGGAATTAATTGGTAGCGGGAGATGAAAATAAATATGTCACGGCAGTGATGGCAATATTGGTGATACATACTTGATGAGTTTCATGAATGATGGTTGCTGCTGGTGATAATTGGTCTTATTTGTGAGGAAAAAGATAGTATGGTATGGCTAATAGTGATGGCAATTTACCTGGTAGCTCAGGTGGAACAATCATCCTCTGAACTGATATGAATCCTAACTCATATTCGCGCTCGTCTTTTTTGCATGGAGCCAGGAGGGCATTATTTCATATCATTTTACACAGAGTTAACGCCCTTCTGGCTCCAAACAGACAAAATTAAAAACTCAACTTTAGCATGGGCTTGCACTGCGAAAATATATAATATAAATATATATTTTTTAAATTTCACTGATGTACTACGGGTTTGCGTCCACTATTCGATATGTGCACCAAAAGGGATCACGTTTCTCTAAACCCATTAACTTCTCATTATTAATGAAATATAAAAAAGCCCACCTCATTGATTTTATAATTAATTAATCAATTCATTAATCTTGACACCGAATAGTACTTTTTTTGTTTTTGTATAAAGCTAGTTCTGCAACATGACGCTGAGTTCATCACCCTTGCTATGTGTCTCTCTGTCTCACTCTCTCTCTCTCTGTCTCTAACTCTCTTTCTACCACACACACACACACACACACGCGCGCACACACACTTTCTGTCTCT
This sequence comes from Strongylocentrotus droebachiensis, assembly GCA_035222895.1. NCBI lineage: Eukaryota > Metazoa > Echinodermata > Echinoidea > Camarodonta > Strongylocentrotidae > Strongylocentrotus > Strongylocentrotus droebachiensis. The sequence goes on along the minus strand of JAVYIG010012522.1, from coordinate 30,673 downwards.
CTTTCTCTCTCTCTCTCTGATCTCACTGGCTCATGACTTTTTTAAACCTGACCAGGGAGGTGTGAGTTTACATCTCCCTGGCAATACGTTCACTCCGTTCGCACACCGTTTGAGCCCGTTTGGCAACATTTTTCAGAACGTAGTGATGACTTGTTGGTGTGATGGGGGCTTAAGTTCATGAAATAGAATAACAAAGTTCAAGTCATTAACGGTTTACACATTCTATAGTTCAAATGGAATGTGAACATTTGAGTACAAAACAATGGATACCAACTGACCCAGTTATACCAACAATAAAATGAACAACCCGATTCGTGTATTTGGTTCCAATTCTATAACCCCATTGGCACCCGCCGCATTCGCAGGAACGCAAAACATGTCAAAGGATGACCCCGCGTTCTAAATTATACCGCTGGACACCCCCGTCATGCCCAAGCAACCCACGAACACTGCGAATGACCAAAGTCGTATAAATGTGTAATAAAGAACAATGAGGGACCGAATCAACATTCCTGCAATGGCGATTGCGCTATTATTATATGTATGAAATATATTACATCAAAGAGTCCAAATGGAATTTGCAATAATATTAACAATCTTAACACAATTAAGCAGTGTGATCAAAAATTATAAAGTACATAAATTAATATGTGGGGCAATTCAGTGGTAAACATAGTTTAGTACGCCACCAAACAAACAATCTTAACACAATTAAGCAGTGTGATCAAAAATTATAAAGTACATAAATTAATATGTGGGGCAATTCAGTGGTAAACATAGTTTAGTACGCCACCAAACAAACAATCTTAACACAATTAAGCAGTGTGATCAAAAATTATAAAGTACATCAATTAATATGTGGGGCAATCCAGTGGTAAACATAGTTTAGTACGCCACCAAACAAACCCCATATCACGTCCAAGTAACTTATAAACAGAATTGGTGTGAGTAATTTGATTTAAAAAAGTGGTTCAGTGAGCAAGAAGTTGACTTAAACAAAACTATTGTAAACAACCTATTATACACAAATCAGAAATGCCAAACTAGTATAGAATTACTAGAATTAACGAACAAGTATAGCTCATAATTGAACAATAATTAGTGAGGTTTCAATAAAATCAATACAACTATTTATACTCTTTCTACTTTTCTGTCTCTTTTCTAATTTAAATTGATCTATATGATATATCTTAAAGGGATAGTTGAGTTCTTGTTTAAGACCACAAATGCCATCAGAGTGCAAGGCTATTGCTCCTAATCCTACTTAAGACATTTCTAGTGCCCTTTTAGAACATAAAATTGCTATGAAGGTAATTTTAGTCCCCAAAATGTGTGAATTTAGATTGAATACGATCATACCAATTCAGCTCCATTTAAAAAAAAATACGGTGACCATTAATTAATTTATTAATAATAACAATACACGGGCCGGCTGGTTGTGCATATGATAACCAACACAAAAAAGCCAACAAAAAGCCAATATTGGCATTGGCTGGAATAAAACGTAAAAGGCGCTAACTCATTTTTCAACGGCTGGTTCTAAATTACCGAATATTTGTTGGGCACCACAAATATTAGAAATGGTTATATTTATGGAAAGAGCCGTCTCTGAACCGATTTTAAAATCAAACAAAGATAATTTTGTCATTTAAATTGTATATTCTTTCAAATTTGACATTCAGTTTTTCATTATCTCACCCACAAATATTTTGTGTAGCGCCCTCTGCAATAAAACCCAACTATCCCTTTAAATTTCAAAGAAAATCAATAAAATGTACTCCCAGTTTATCTAAGGGAGAGGAACAAGTACACCTTTCATTAAATACTTTGTGTAGCGCCCTCTGCAATAGAACTCAACTATCCCTTTAAATTTCAAAGAAAATCAATAAAATGTACTCCCAGTTCATCTAAGGGAGAGGAACAAGTACACTTTTTGTACAGACCAGTACATAGCGTTTGACTCTCACCATCCCATATCGGTGAAGAGAGGTCTAGTGAAATGTCTATTTGACAGAGCTTCACGCATTGTGACAAGTCCACAACAGCCATGCAAAGAACGGACCCGTGTTCGCAGCGCCCTGAGTCTCAACGGTTACCCATGCCGTTTTATACACAATACCAAGAATAGATCGTCGGAACCCAGGGATCAGAAGTTATACAAGACTTTTACAGTCTTGCCGTACATTGATGGGGTCTCCCAACAACTCAAGCGCCGCCTAGAGAGCCATGGCATTCGAACGGTTTTCAGATCAGATACCACCCTACGTCAACAACAGACTTTTATGCCCCAAGGATCCAATTCCTCCACATAGACGGGACGGCATTGTGTACAACATCCCTTGTAAAGGATGTGACAGATCCTACATCGGTGAAACTGCCCGTCCGATAAAAGAAAGAATCACTGAGCATAAGAGGGACGTCGGACTCCGTCGAACTGACAACTCAGCCGTAGCCGAACATGCTTGGGATAACCAGCATCAACCAGACTGGGACGGGGTTCAGTGCCTTTCCCAGGAAAGGCATTGGTATACACGGAGGGTGAAAGAAGCTATCAATATCCGTCTCAATCCTAATAATTTCAACAGAGACAACGGGATCGATATCCCCGAATTTTGGATGCGGACGATACGCCGCCATGACACTCGCCGTCCTGCCAGCCAACACCGGTCGATTCCATTCAGCAGACGGTCCGATCCAGCGGCCCGTTGATTGGCTGAGTACCGTATGCGTCGGCCAATAGGCCTGGTGCATTAGCCGAACCAGCGGCCTAATCCAGCGGCCTGGTGATTGGTCGATCACCGTGTGCGTCGACCAATAGGCATTGTGCGCTATTGTTCCAATTATCGATCGAATTATGGACCGCTCCGCACGGTCCTCCCGTAGAGTATAAAAGACCCTTGCTTACAGTAGTTTTTATCACCTGACGAAGTATCGCAGTAGCATACGAAACGTCGTGATCTTTTAGATTCCTTATTGACCACATTGCGAGACAAACGAATATCACTAGCGATATTATTTTCGATACTATATCCGCAATGAGTAATATATTTAGCATTAAGTACACTTTTCATTAAATACTTAAAATCAATCAATGTTTAAAATGAAATATCAAATAAAACGTTTAAATATCATTCAGATTTCAAAATGTACTACAAAATACATTTATCGTTGTCAGTTTGTTTCTTAATAAATCTAATTATTGTGTTTTTGTCTCCAAATACAATAATTTATATTATACAAAATATGAAAGGTTATGAGTTAAATTGTGCGAATATTTTCATGAGTTGAAAGATTAACATTCTATTCAACAAGGCGTCTGCCGAGTTGAATAGAATTAACGTAAATCTTTCAAAGAATGAAAATATTCGCACTATTGAATGAATGAAAAACATTCATTATTCGTTTTATACAACATCGAAGAAGATCTAATAGAACGTTAATCAACAAATTATGCTTGACTCCTTATATTAAAGATAAATTTAAGTTGGAGTCAAGCCTTCTCGATTACATTCAGATTGCCATCGCGTCAGATACACGCAGGGATACGCGCATGGCAGAGAGGTACGCAGTCTGCATATAACCAAAAATACACGCCCGTGCAATAGAACATATATTGAATATCGTGTGACCAACAATCGTCCAATCAAATGACAAGGATCCACATAGGTGTTGTATAAAAATAAATAAATGGTAGTGTAACAATGGAGAATAGTGAATCACGAAATATTAATTTCATACATTTATATCAAAATATGAAAATAAAATAATACATATCAACATTTATTGTTTCTATACAAAATGCTTAGTCATAATTATTTCCTTAATGAAAACGCCTTTTTATTCATTAGTCATATAAAGATTTAATAAGTATTTCTATGAGCAATAAAATAATGATGTGATATCATAAACTTTTCATTAAATGCTTGTTTTTTCTTTTTTTTCTTTACAGTCTCTCGCTCAAGTTTCAAAATAAAATAAAATATAAATTTTGATGTTATCTTCCGAATATCAATGAGTCAATATCTCAGTCTTAAAAACATTAATTCTGTTCAATGTTTCTTTTGAGATGTTCTTTCTTTCTTTCGATACAGTCCATCGCTCCAGTTTCAAAATTAAATTCAATGCATTGTTTAATGTTATCTTCAGAGTTCCGATGAGTCAATATATCCGTCTTAATCAAATCTTATCTGTTCAATGTTTCTTTTCAGATTATTTCCATAAAACATTCTGGAATAAGAACCGAAATAAAAAATAGTCGTACAAGAGAGCAGCAGAGTTAAAGAGAAAGTTGAGTTCTGGGAAGAGGTGAAAAATAATTTGTGAACGTTACTCATTCTTATTATGCAAGTGTGGAAGAACATCAGATAAGACATGTTCCCTGAAAAGCATGGCTCTTCAAATGCCTTCATATTCTAAATATGCATGTAACATCGTAAAAATCGGGGGGCGGTTTTTTACGCCACGTGTTTGTGTATTCCCATATACATCTTTCTGTGTACAGTGTTTGTAACTTTATCAAGACTTGGCCAAATTTCTTATCATTTTGATGATTCCAGAACCTTGCAATACACACAAATTCTTATATGCTAGATGATCAATCTTTTCTGGTCGGTTCCCCCCCCCCCCGTTTCTTTTACAACGCAATCGCATGACCAGAACTCAACTTCATCTTTAAGAGATTTCTGCCATTTCAAATCCCAAAACGAAATTATGTATCTATGTATTTCATCAAATTCCTCGCGATCTGAAAATATGATCTCACTATTGCCCGAATAGAATTTTCTTTCTTTTCATATATCTCCTACCAACATCTTAGTGTTCTTATATTGCCACAATGTCTCTTTTATTCATCAGATATTTCAAAAATATAATTAAGCTGATTTCCGCCAAAGAGTGTCTGTCCACCATGACAATGATTAAAGCCTGTTGACAACAGTTTCTAAGGAACGTCAAAGAAATCATGACTGCGTTAAGCAGGGCTCCCGCTTAGCCGAGTTGGAACCTCGAGTTGTGGCGAGCTGGCGCGATCTTATGGCAAGCTGTTTTATTATTTTGTGATATCAAGAATTAAATTCTGGATATCAAGAAATATGTTTTAATAATAAAACTGCTTGCCATAAGATCGCGCCAGCTCGCCACAACTCGAGGCTCAAACTCGGCTAAGTGGGAGCCCTGCTTAATACAATGTATACATGGTGTAACAAGTGAAGGGAATCATTTAATTAAAATAATCAAACTTCTTATACTTCTCTTGAGAGGTAAATACGTTGGATAGTCGATAGCTGCACGCATAGTGGCATCGCAAGAGGAATATTGGAGGGCCAATACACTAACGTTTGAAGTTTAAAACGTCATCTAATTCATTGATTTTAAAAACTTCCTTGCATCACATCATTCTTTATATTCAGAATGTAGAAATGTAAGAGGAGTGTTAACAATGCAGAAATTACTTTTGAAATGTACAGTTTGTTCAACCAACACCAGTAGACGTGGTAGAACAGGCTAAAAAGTGCGTTTAGTTCGATATTCTTAAAGTCTTTGAACTTTTCACTCCTATATATTTTCACAACCTTTCCATGTCAACGTTCGTCTTGAAAACTTCATCAAATATTTGCTCGTATTATTTCATGGGCTCTTAATTGTATTGACACATTTTTATTTCCGGACATCATAGTGTGTGTTTTATACATGTCAAGCCAGCTCGATTGCTAATATGTTTATGCCAAAAGATGTGCGTGTTCATGTTTTAAAAGTCTGAAAATGATGAACCAAAAATAAAAATAAAAATGTACGTTTTATGTTTTCATACTTTTAAACGAATGTCTATTAAACTGTATAAACTGTTAAAAAAATATAAAAAAACAATCAACAACAAAAAAAATCGTATTTTTATATAATAAAAATATTCTATTTTACCCCAATAAAAACAGAGCAGATTGTTTTCTAAACAGCATCATTCAAATTTGATAGCCTTGATCTGAAAGGCGTTGTATACAAAAACAACGATTGTTTGTAGATAACGTATAAACATAAATCAATTTCTAATATTGATTACATATCTGGATTCATTTCGTTCATTGATTTTCTAACTGAATTACAATAAGCACATAATACAGAGAGAATACGGGGCTTTCTATATGATCAATGGACTACGTTAGACCAGGTTCATCTAAGTGCATCTTTATAATTACAAGCATGGAAATCTTAAACATTGGATGAAGACCTTTTAGACCTCCTTTGATCTTTCGCAGCGACTTCACCAAAGAGTGTAGCTTTTGATTTTGAATCACTCCGAAACATATCGCACATGGCCCGACGAAATTGAGGGTAACGGATGGTATATATGAAAACATTTGCCCAGGAGTTGGCGAACGCGAGAACGACCAGGGACTGATAGTGGATACCAAACAAATGCGAAATGTCTAGAAGTCTGAGGTTGATCATCAGATAAAAGATTTTAACCGGTCCCCAGCAGAGGATAAACACCGTCGTGACCAAGAAAAGCATCTGAATGACGCGTTTCCTAGCGACGATATGGTTCATGTTGGCTGGTTAGATCAGTGAACAAGCCGAGATGTGCCCGTTAGAATGTATAGTTCCTACTGGTGTAGGTATTTATTCAATCTGTAAAGATAATGCACAAAAAATAACATATTTTGAGTTACCTTGTTTATTATACTCTGAGTCTGACATGTTCTTAATAAATGGTTTGAAATGTACACTTCTTTGAGTGACCTGGTTCTTATTTATGTTTTCTTTATATAGTCTATACATAGAAAAGAATCTACATTTTGAGACAAATTGGCAACACACGTGACACAGAAATTGTGCTTCTAACTTCAACCTATTTTCACGTGTACATTATTTACAAAGAACTTTGACTTTTGTTTATAACTTTCCTTTTCCTTCTTGTTTTACATAATCACATCATCAACACATTATTTACATAATTATATCATTAATCCAAAGAACTTACTTCTGTGGCGGGACACAAATTAAACATGCTGAAAACATGCAAAGGATGACGAGCTGACAATTCCTTCCTGTCAACGCGTTGAAACGAAAGTGAGTGACAACTGAACATGCCGTCCTAAAACCACCGTGAAAGAAATTGCTACGGTATCTTTAGAATGAAAAATCCAAAGAAAATACTGTTTGAGCTTACAAAAGTAACGGGAAAAATCGGTCTCAAAATAAATACCTTTGCAACGATTGAATTTCCTTAATAATATGAAAAACAACAATTTCATACCAAAACATCCTCCCCGCCCAATGAGGGAATTTTTTCTCATGAAGTAAATGAAGAAAGAGAATCCTACATCCAATAAAATGCAAAGCTAAATCTGCTCTTAAGTTTACAATGTTTCAAACTTAAAGTTCTCGCGTAACCTAATCTTCGTAACCTTCTGCGGGATAGATTACAGCAATCTTCGTGATCGGGCGACGGTACTCAGAGTTCATAGTCTTTACTTTCACGTTCCGCACTTTACCGTCATCACCCGGAAACACCTCGATTATGCGAGCGATTGTCCACTTACTACGTACAGAGTTCGCGTCTGCGAACATAACGATATCATCAACGCGTACATTACGTCGATGCACATTCCATTTTCTTCTAGGAGTTAACAGTGGCAATACATCCCGCGTCCAGCGTTGCCAGAATGAATCTACGATGCGCTGAACCAGTTCTACTCTGTGCCTTGGATTTCTCGTTTCCAAGAATGGACCTTGCGCTACGTTCCCTGATGCTCGTCCCAGAAGCATGTCGTTAGGTGAGATATATCCTCCATCATCGGGATCGGTTGACAGTCTGCCAATTGGTCTCTGGTTGACCAGATTCGCCACCTCAGCCAGACAAGTTAAAAGCTCAAATGGTGCCAACACTTGCTCCCCAATTGCCTTCTTCAAAGCATGTTTGCAGCTTTTAACTAAAGCCTCTGCGCAGCCGTTCTGATGGGGTGCTCCTGGTGTGGTAAACCTCCATACGGTGCCTCTCTCAGCACAAAAATCCTGAAGTTCTTCGTTGGACAGTCCTTCAATCATCTTCTTCAACTCATGTTGAGTGCCGACAAACTGAGTGCCATTGTCGCTTAGGATGCTGGCCGGTTGTCCTCTCACGGCGAAAAAACGCCGCAGTACCTGCATAAACTCCATGGCACTGCAATCTACTGCCAGCTCGAGATGAACTGCCCTTGTGTTCAAGCAGGTAAAGATGACTCCGTAATGCTTCGAAGTCTTGTTGCGTCCCACTCGCACGGTTAGTGGCCCGAAGTAATCGCACGAAGTGAAGTGGAACGGTGGTGTATTCGGAGCTAATCTCTCCCTAGGTAGCTGGGCCATTTCTTGGGTCTCAGTTTTATGCAGAAAAGCTCTGCATTTTGTACATCTGTACTTGAGAGTTTTGATAAGCTTATGTCCCCGAAGAATCCAGTACCTAAGCCTTATCTTTGCCATGGTTGCAGCTACTCCGCTATGACTCGTCTCATGAACATGACGAGTAATCAGCATGGAAACATGATGTCCATACGGAAGAAGAGCAGGATGCTTGTGCTCGAATGATGTCATCGCTTTATCTATCCTGCCTCCTACTCGAATGACTCTATAGTCATCAATGAAGGGACTCAAGGACTTCAGTTCTCCCTTCTTGATTCGTGATTCCATGCCTTTCTGTACGTCTCTGATGATGTACCTTTCTCCCTCCTCTAGTTCTGCGGGAGTCATTCCTTTACTGGTCTCTTTCTCCTGATTTCCCCGTCTAGCCTTGAGTTTCTTCACAAACTTTAACACCAATGTTGCGACTCTGACCAGTTTCCTCCAGCTGGAGAACCTCTCATAATCGATTAGGTCACAACTTAAACCCACAGCTAGAACCGTCTTCTCATGACGCCTCTCCTTCTCAACGTCAGGTAGATTCGTAAGAACCTTCACTTCCTCAGGCCAATCAGATCTTGACTGTTGTAGGAAGTCTGAACCGTGTTGCCATGACCCCTTCAGTTCATTTGCCTTCAGTCCTCTTGACAACACATCTGCTATGTTGTCTACTCCTGAGATATGTCGCCATTTGCTGGGGTCTGTGTTGCTCTGAATTTCTCCTACTCTAGTAGCAATGAACGTCTTGAAGTTCCTTGCCTTAGACCTCACCCATGAGAGGGCTATCATACTGTCTGTAAAGAGGATGACATCATCTATCTCCATCGTCAGCTGCTCTAATATCGTCTTGTACAATCTGCTGGCAAGAACTGCGGCCTGAAGTTCAAGGCGGGGAACCGTCAGTGGCTTGAGTGGTGCCACTCGTGATTTCGCTGCCACAAATCTTGTCTTGTAATCTCCTTCCTCCGTCTCCCACCTCAGGTACGCAGATGCTCCGAAGGCGTGCATTGATGCATCACTGAATATACAGAGTAGCGGCTTCCCAACTACATCCTTCGGAGTCAGACATCTCTCAAACGTTACTCCCTTGAGCTCTTCCATCTCTTGAAAGAATCTCTTCCACTCTATCTGGCATTCCTCTGGAAGAACTGCATCCCAGTCATAGCCAGCTTCCCATATCTTCTGTAGTCCTATCTTTGCTCGGATGACAAACGGTGCTGTGTAGCCAATAGGATCGAAGATTCGAGAAACCTGGCCTAGGATGATTCTCTTGGTTAGCTCCTTATCCAAGAACTTCTCAACTTTCACCCTGTAAGAGAACTCATCCCTTTGTCTGTCCCAGAAGACTCCTAGCACCTTTTCCTCTGCTAGACTCTCCATCATAGTTTTCTCCATTTCATCTCCTCCTGCGCCCTTAAGCTGTGTGCTTGAAGTCCAGCCTTTCACCTTAAACCCACCATTAGCGAGAATATTGTCAATGTTCTCAGTTAAGGCTTGAGCTTCCTCTCTCGTGTTTGTAGATGTGCAGATATCATCCATGTATGTGTCTCTCTTCAACACATCTGCGGCCTCTGGGGACTGAGTGCGTCCCTCTTCTGCAGTGAGCCTCAATGCTGTCTGCGCCATTGCTGAAGCCGGTTTGTCACCGAAGGTAACAACTTGCATCACATACGTATCAGGCTTTCTATCAACTTGCAAATCTCTCCACAAGAATCTGTGTACGTGTTGATCAGATTCCGGTATCAGCACCCTGTGATACATTTTAGAGATGTCGGCACAGACTGCTACTGGCTTCTCCCGAAATCGTATGATGACTCCAAACAAATTGTTCAACAGGTCAGGCCCCTTCATCCAGAAATCATTGAGACACTTGCCTTGGTACACTGATGAAGAGTTGAAGACAATTCGTATCGGTGTGCTCTTTTTCTCTGGTCTCAACACAGCGTGATGAGGGATGTAATGCACAGGGCCGTTGTACGACTCCATCTCCTCGGCCGTTAGCTTCCTAGCAAAATCCATCTGAACCATCTCCTTGATCTGATGGTCATAGGCCTTTGCATGCTCCGCATCCTTCATCAGCCTTTTCTCAGTAGCACAGAGCATTTTCTCCACTAGAACCTTATTGTCTGGAAGTTCTCTAGGATCCTTCAACCATGGATACGGTACCAGCCACTGCTGTCCTTTCTTCTGACAGGCCTCAGTGATTAACTTCTGTTCATCTGTCTCCCTAGCTGGACAAGCCACACCCATGGACTCCGTCGTCCAGAAATCCTGCAGGTCAATAGGATTTCTAACCACCTGTACATTAAGTACACTTCCACTGCTCTGTCCTGGCTTGCCGCCAAATACCACCCAACCTAGTGGAGTTCGTGTAGCCACTAGGTGTCCTCTTTCTCTTGACTTGACGTCACCAAGATGTAGTCTTGCATAATCAGCACCGATGAGTAGATCAACTGACCCGTCTCCTCTGTTGAGCTTATCAAGATCGAAAATCCTTGCAAGCTCCCGAACTTCAACACTTGTGATGTTGTCGTTGATCACATCTAGTCCAATAGCTTTCACATTAACAACTCGATGATTGTCCAAAGACTCTACCTTCACCCGATACCACTTAGAATTAGTAGTCTCTCTATCTCCGCCGACCTTTGTGATCACTATTTGAACCGGATCACCCTCCAGGTTGAGCTTTTCTGCTACTCCCTTCCTGATGAGTGTCACCTGAGAACCCGAGTCCAATAAACAGTTTCCAATGACTGCTCCCTTTGGACCACGAACCTTGACTGTAAGAATTGGCAGAAGTGTTTCACTCGATCCGGTGCTTGCAACATCCACAGTAGATTCCTGGATCTTTATGGTTGAATGTAACAAAGGATGGTGAAAGGAAGAACATCGATCACACTTCTTCCTTCTACGACATGTAGTCATCCTATGTTCCTTGCCAGCTCGTTTCAGACAGCTAAAACAAGCCCTGTTTTCCTTCATCAACTCATACCTCTCCTGCTGGCTCATCTTAACGACCTTCTGACACTTATCGACCCAATGATCATTGGATTTGCATAGCCAACACTTAAAGTCTGGCTTGTGACTATCATTTCCTTTGTCCTCCTGTGTCAAATGGTGTATGAAGGCACCCTGCTTTGACTTGCTATCTGACCTTCCTTCTCGAATCGATGCAGTTGCCCTGATACGAGTTTGCAACTCCTGGCTCAACCATTCCATTAAGCACTTCAAAGTTGGCGACTTCTGTTGGCGTAACCAGATCTTACGATCTTCATTCGTAAGCTTTCGCTCTATCAATGACAACATGTGAGAATTGTTCATGTCCTCTTCCTTGTTGATTTCCTTCAGAGTGTTGTAGCTCCTCCTCACTAATCCTGCTAGTTCAATGAACCCTTTATCATCGCCGTCTTTCAAGCTCTTGAACTTCGTGATGTCGTAGATAACAGCATCTGCGACATTCCTCTGATCACCATAGATGACATCTAGTTGCTCCCAAGCTGCTTTGTAGTCTGTTCCTATGCCTTGAATCACTTCAAGTGCTTTGCCTTGTAAACTAGTACGCAGAATGGTTATACAGTCCCTCTCCGTGTATTTGGACTCGATAAGATGTTTAAAGTCCGATTTGAAGGTCTGGTACTCTCTGATGTCTCCTGAGAAACGTGGCAACTTTGGTTTCTCTATCTGTACGTGACATGCTGTTGTGTTTCTCACTTCTGACCTTGGGCTATCAGCCTCTCCTGTGGTGTCAACCACGCCGGTACTATTGCCTACATAGTCCACAACCTTCAACTTCATCTGCATGAAGTTATTCATGCAGTCCTCCATCCACGCCTGCTCTGCTTCATACGCGGTGTCATCGAGAACCTCACAATAGGCATCGTGCTTTGCCTCCACATTTTCATACAATTTGCGGAATTCGTGATAGCTCTCATCTACCTCCTTGCGGGATCTTTCAGTGTTCAAAAGGGCCTGTAGTTGGTTTGTACCCCTTGTGAGCTTCCCTTTTGCCGTTCTCCTCTTAACTTTCAGCTCGCCTGCAGTTTCAGCCATCTTGTCCGTCTGATTCCAATCCAGGAGTTTCGTGAGAAATTGAATTATGGTTAGATCAGTGAACAAGCCGAGATGTGCCCGTTAGAATGTATAGTTCCTACTGGTGTAGGTATTTATTCAATCTGTAAAGATAATGCACAAAAAATAACATATTTTGAGTTACCTTGTTTATTATACTCTGAGTCTGACATGTTCTTAATAAATGGTTTGAAATGTACACTTCTTTGAGTGACCTGGTTCTTATTTATGTTTTCTTTATATAGTCTATACATAGAAAAGAATCTACATTTTGAGACAAATTGGCAACACACGTGACACAGAAATTGTGCTTCTAACTTCAACCTATTTTCACGTGTACATTATTTACAAAGAACTTTGACTTTTGTTTATAACTTTCCTTTTCCTTCTTGTTTTACATAATCACATCATCAACACATTATTTACATAATTATATCATTAATCCAAAGAACTTACTTCTGTGGCGGGACACAAATTAAACATGCTGAAAACATGCAAAGGATGACGAGCTGACAATTCCTTCCTGTCAACGCGTTGAAACGAAAGTGAGTGACAACTGAACATGCCGTCCTAAAACCACCGTGAAAGAAATTGCTACGGTATCTTTAGAATGAAAAATCCAAAGAAAATACTGTTTGAGCTTACAAAAGTAACGGGAAAAATCGGTCTCAAAATAAATACCTTTGCAACGATTGAATTTCCTTAATAATATGAAAAACAACAATTTCATACCAAAACATTGGCATTTGATCGATCGTTGTTAGAGTTGCTCTCCTGGAATTGAAGTGATTGCCGGTGAAGGACAACTGCTGTCATGACCTGTGCTAAGATCATTACCATCATCGGGAGAACTAATTCCACGATGAAAACATAAATACCAATCGCGAATTGAGCACTTTGAGATGAATACATAACGACACATGTATTACCAGCTGCATACCCTCGAACAACCATGTAGCTATTCGATGCGATTGCAGCTACCCATATAATGAAGATGCACATGGAGGTGCGAGCAGGGTTGACATTTCTTAAGAAGAAGAAAGGATGTGCAATGGCAATGTAACGTTCCAGAGAGATGGCAGTTAATGTAAAGATGGAAGCCAAAACGGCTACCCACATGATTATGGGTCGATGAATGATACGACAGTAGACCTGAGCCATCCAAGTATCACTTGGTAGAGTAGCGATCTGCGGATGTGGTATGAAGAATACAGATGTCAAGAAGTCGGCGAAAGCCAAGGCTCCGATCAGAGTATCAGTTGACCGACGGGCTCTACGTTTGTTGAACAACACCAACATCACCAGAAGGTTTCCACACATTCCTAGTATGGCAGCGAACAGTTGAGCAATGACCCACCAGGACCACTCCATGGGTAACCAGACCCAAGGAACTGCGGCTGCAGCGGATGCTGGACGATTGTTAGATTGAGCGTTATCTTCTTCCAAAACCGTCGAAATTGGCATAAAAGTAGTGACAGTAACGACTCCTGTCATTAAAATTGTGCTGTTGTTAATCCATCTAGCCATTGTCTACGTTTGGATGATTAGGCCAAATAGTTCTAACAGGTTGAAGATAATAGTCGTTCGGGTATTCTTTTAGAAGGAACGTTTCATGGACACTTCTTCAGCATTCACAAATACCCTGTGAGCAGACAGTATTTAAAAAAGAGAGTTCAGGATTTACTCTTTCATTCAGAAACAACAAAATAATCCTGGCTTATACACAAATCGTTTTGTACGTGTTTAATTAAAGTGGCTTCATTCCTTTTGAAGACGAACACACTCTTGTATCTTGACCATGTAGTGTTGCTAAAGTTGATTGTATCATTTTGTGATACTTGTGCCCAGAGGAATATCGAGTTAGACTCCTAATTAGATGGATACTCGCATGACATATTATATTGGTCTCTATTTAAAAAAAATACCTGTTCGCGCTATACAATATACATCCATGACAGGTATGAATGCACCTACATGTAGAGAGGATATTAAGATTGCCGCACTTGTCAAGTCAGATTATCTCACTGAAATGATAACATATTTAATCAATACTCCTTTGAGTTTAGCCAATATGCCCTTGTCACTGACCAAATTGCTTTTGTGGATTCGCGAGTAATACATTTTCATATAATAACATTCTTCAGTAATATTATGGTACAATGCAGAATTATGACTCTCTGATAATTGAGCTATTTTAAAAGACCACGAGTCAAATTTAAATTTAGTAGGAATTTTTCTTTAAGTCTACATAGTAATTGTTTTGCTTCTCAGATGCAACATTAACGATGAACGGTAAATATAAACATTATTATGAGCATTAACAGAAATTAATTTATCTGCGCATATTCCTGTTTACTGTTAACTCCAATTGAAATGTTAAAACGCTATAATACAGTGGCGGATCCAGGGGGGGGCGAAACGGCCGCGGCCCCCCCTATTGGCGGCGCAAAAAAAGAAAAAAAAAGAAAGGAGAAGAGAAGAAAAAAAGGAGAAGAGAAAAGAAAGGAGAAGAGAAAAGAAAAGAGAAGAGAAAAGAAAGAAGAGAGAGAGAGAGAGAAAAAAAAGAAAGATACCCCCCCCCCCCCCCCCCCCCACCTCACTCCCACCCCGGGGTCGGAGGGACCGATTTTGTGTTCCCAATATTTCCGATAAAGGGTTACTTTTCACGCAACAAAGTCCGGCCCGTAATACACACAAATCCGGCCCGCACTGACTTTACACACCGAAGATAAAGGGGTGCTTTCAAACTAAGAGAGGGAACATACATGCGCGTACCCTAGATAACACCGAGTGGGTGGGGGGGGGGGGGATGGGAAGGGGAAGAGAAAAGTCGGGTGAGAAAGGGGGAAAGACAAGGAAATGGCGCTAAGTGACAGTAACGACGAATAAGGGAAAAACTGTAATCGGGAGATTTGGGGTCATTCCAGAAGGCTTGGGAAACGTTATTGAATAGAGGGGGCCGGGCCGGCCGCATAAAATCTCGAGCCACAGATTCAAAAATTGTTACAAACAGCCCCTGCTTTTTGAAAAAAATTGAAAAGGGCACAATATTTTGGATGTCTTTCAAATAGAAGCTATATACTAAACAGTCAAATTTTAAATTAACGGTAGGGCCGCTTCACAACTCTTATTTTGCCCTTCATTTGGATTCAGCTCATACCAACTCGCTTGTGCTTATATTTGAACTCATGTTGGTAGTGATAATGGACAGCGGCGGCGATCCTGGGCCCGATAGAGGGACACGTCCCCCCGGAAATTTAGATATATAGCTAGAAAGAAATATACATGTAGCGGAAAGAACGTACATATTGGACTAAAGGATTTTCTAGAATGCATAATTTCAGCATTCTACATTGCAAAATCTCGCTTGGTCGCTACGCCCCGGCCCTCGCCCGATGACACAAAACTAAGATATGACGCTCCCGGTCGCGATTATTTCATGGTTGGTGTATAAATAGATCTTGTTTTCCCCTTTCATTTCTACTGACCTAATTGTATGCTATCACAATCATGATTGTTTCATTTTCCCTTTAAAGTATGCGTAGCTAGGGGCGGTAGGGGGCAGTAAGAGGACATAGGACGAAAAAAGGAGCAGACAAAGAAACCTTTTTGACAAGTCTAAAACGGTACAACAAATCATCTTCTTTCTCTAATAATTTAATGAAACGTTAAGCATCTGCGCTTTTCGCTAGAGGGGGAAACTGAATTCAGAGAAGGATTAAGAGTCTGGAATGGAACAACGAATTATCTTCTTTCTCTAATAATTTCATTAAACTGTGAAAGGTCAAAGCTTCCGCACCTCGCGCGGAAGGGGGTAAATGAATTCAAACAAGGATTAAGAATCGAGAATGGGACAACGAATCATCTTCTTTCTCTCATAATTTAATGAAGCGTCAGAAGCTTACGCGCTACGCGCGGGAGGAGGAAAACTGAATTCAGACAATGATTTAGAGTCGAGAATGGAACAACGAATCATCTTCTTTCTCTAATAATTCAATGAAACGTCAAACCTTCCGCGCTTCGCGCGGAGGGGGGAAACTGAATTCAGACAATGATTAACAACCGAGAAAGGTACAACGAATCGTCTTTTTTCTCTAATAATTTAATGAAACGTCAAAGCTTCGGCGCTTCGCGCGGGAGAGGGGGGGGGAACTCAATTCAGACAAGGATTAAGAGTCGTGAACGGTACTCTTTCTTTGATGATTTAATGAAACGTCAAAGCTTCCGCGCTTCGCGCGGGAGGGGGTATAGAAACTGAATTCAGACAATGATTAAGAACCGAGAACGGTCCAACGAATCGTCTTCTTTCTCTAATAATTTAATAAAACGTTAAGCTTCGGCGCTTTGCGCTGGAGGGGGGAATCTGAATTCAGAGAAGGATTGAGGGTCGAGAATGGAACAACGAATTATCTTCTTTCTCTATTAATTTCATTAAACTATGAAAGGTCAATGCTTCCGCGCTTCGCGCGGGAGGGGGTATTGAAACTAAATTCAGAAAATGATTAAGAATCGAGAACGGTACAACGAATCGTCTTCTTTCTCTAATAATTTAATGAAACGTTAAGCAGCTGCGCTTCGCGCAGAGGGGGGAAACTGAATTCAGACAATGATTAAGAACCGAGAACGGAACAACGAATCGTCTTCTTTCTCTAATAATTTAATGAAACGTTAAGCTTCGGCGCTTTGCGCTGGAGGGGGGAATCTGAATTCAGAGAAGGATTGAGGGTCGAGAATGGAACAACGAATTATCTTCTTTCTCTAATAATTTCATTGAACTATGAAAGGTCAATGCTTCAGCGCTTCGCGCGGGAGGGGGAAAACTGAATTCAGACAAGGAATAAGAGTCGAGAATGGTACAACAAATCGTTTTCTTTCTCTAATATCAATTAATGAAAGGTCAAAACTTCGGCGCTTCGCGCGGGAGGGGGTATGGAAACTGAATTCAGACAATGATTAAGAATCGAGAACGGTACAACGAATCGTCTTCTTTCTCTAATAATTTAATGAAACGTCAAAGCTTCCGCGCTTCGCGCGGAAGAGGGAAGGAGGGGACTCAATTCAGCCAAGGATTAAGAGTCGAGAACGGAACTCTTTCTCTAATGATTTAATGAAACGTCAAAGCTTCAGCGCTTCGCGTGGGAGGGGGTATGGAAACTGAATTCAGACAATGATTAAGAATCGAGAACGGTACACCGAATCGTCTTCTTTCTCTAATAATTTAATGAAACGTCAAAGCTTCCGCGCTTCGCGCGGGAGAGGGAAGGGGGGGGGACTCAATTCAGACAAGTATTAAGAGTCGAGAACGGTACTCTTTCTCTAATGATTTAATGAAACGTCAAAGCTTCCGCGCTTCGCGCGGGAGGGGGTATGGAAACTGAATTCAGACAATGATTGAGAATCGAAAACGGTACAACGAATCGTCTTCTTTCTCTAATAATTTAATGAAACGTTAAGCTTCTGCGCTTTGCGCTGGAGGGGGGAATCTGAATTCAGAGAAGGATTGAGGGTCGAGAATGGAACAACGAATTATCTTCTTTCTCTAATAATTTCATTAAACTATGAAAGGTCAATGCTTCCGCGCTTCGTGCGGGAGGGGGTATGGAAACTATTTTCAGACAATGATTAAGAGTCGAGAATGGTACAACAAATCGTTTTCTTTCTCTAATATCAATTAATGAAAGGTCAAAACTTCGGCGCTTCGCGTGGGAGGGGGTATGGAAACTGAATTCAGACAATGATTAAGAATCGAGAACGGTACACCGAATCGTCTTCTTTCTCTAATAATTTAATGAAACGTCAAAGCTTCCGCGCTTCGCGCGGGAGAGGGAAGGGGGGGGGGGGGACTCAATTCAGACAAGTATTAAGAGTCGAGAACGGTACTCTTTCTCTAATGATTTAATGAAACGTCAAAGCTTCCGCGCTTCGCGCGGGAGGGGGTATGGAAACTGAATTCAGACAATGATTGAGAATCGAAAACGGTACAACGAATCGTCTTCTTTCTCTAATAATTTAATGAAACGTTAAGCTTCTGCGCTTTGCGCTGGAGGGGGGAATCTGAATTCAGAGAAGGATTGAGGGTCGAGAATGGAACAACGAATTATCTTCTTTCTCTAATAATGTCATTAAACTATGAAAGGTCAATGCTTCCGCGCTTCGCGCGGGAGGGGGAAAACTGAATTCAGACAAGGAATAAGAGTCGAGAATGGTACAACAAATCGTTTTCTTTCTCTAATATCAATTAATGAAAGGTCAAAACTTCGGCGCTTCGCGCGGGAGGGGGTATGGAAACTGAATTCAGACAATGATTAAGAATCGAGAACGGTACAACGAATCGTCTTCTTTCTCTAATAATTTAATGAAACGTCAAAGCTTCCGCGCTTCGCGCGGAAGAGGGAAGGAGGGGACTCAATTCAGCCAAGGATTAAGAGTCGAGAACGGAACTCTTTCTCTAATGATTTAATGAAACGTCAAAGCTTCAGCGCTTCGCGTGGGAGGGGGTATGGAAACTGAATTCAGACAATGATTAAGAATCGAGAACGGTACACCGAATCGTCTTCTTTCTCTAATAATTTAATGAAACGTCAAAGCTTCCGCGCTTCGCGCGGGAGAGGGAAGGGGGGGGGACTCAATTCAGACAAGTATTAAGAGTCGAGAACGGTACTCTTTCTCTAATGATTTAATGAAACGTCAAAGCTTCCGCGCTTCGCGCGGGAGGGGGTATGGAAACTGAATTCAGACAATGATTGAGAATCGAAAACGGTACAACGAATCGTCTTCTTTCTCTAATAATTTAATGAAACGTTAAGCTTCTGCGCTTTGCGCTGGAGGGGGGAATCTGAATTCAGAGAAGGATTGAGGGTCGAGAATGGAACAACGAATTATCTTCTTTCTCTAATAATTTCATTAAACTATGAAAGGTCAATGCTTCCGCGCTTCGTGCGGGAGGGGGTATGGAAACTATTTTCAGACAATGATTAAGAGTCGAGAATGGTACAACAAATCGTTTTCTTTCTCTAATATCAATTAATGAAAGGTCAAAACTTCGGCGCTTCGCGTGGGAGGGGGTATGGAAACTGAATTCAGACAATGATTAAGAATCGAGAACGGTACACCGAATCGTCTTCTTTCTCTAATAATTTAATGAAACGTCAAAGCTTCCGCGCTTCGCGCGGGAGAGGGAAGGGGGGGGGGGACTCAATTCAGACAAGTATTAAGAGTCGAGAACGGTACTCTTTCTCTAATGATTTAATGAAACGTCAAAGCTTCCGCGCTTCGCGCGGGAGGGGGTATGGAAACTGAATTCAGACAATGATTGAGAATCGAAAACGGTACAACGAATCGTCTTCTTTCTCTAATAATTTAATGAAACGTTAAGCTTCTGCGCTTTGCGCTGGAGGGGGGAATCTGAATTCAGAGAAGGATTGAGGGTCGAGAATGGAACAACGAATTATCTTCTTTCTCTAATAATGTCATTAAACTATGAAAGGTCAATGCTTCCGCGCTTCGCGCGAGAGAGGGGGGGGGGAACTCAATTCAGACAAGGATTAAGAGTCGAGAACGGTGCTCTTTCTCTAATGATTTAATGAAACGTCAAAGCTTCCGCGCTTCGCGCTGGAGGGGGTATGGAAACTATTTTCAGACAATGATTAAGAATCGAGAACGGTACAACGAATCGTCTTCTTTCTTTAATAATTTAATGAAACGTTAAGCTTCTGCGCTTCGCGCAGAGGGGGGGGGAACTGAATTCAGACAATGATTAAGAACCGAGAACGGAACAACGAATCGTCTTCTTTCTCTAATAATTTAATGAAACGACAAAGCTTCCGCGCTTCGCGCGAGAGAGGGGGGGGGAACTCAATTCAGACAAGGATTAAGAGTCGAGAACGGTGCTCTTTCTCTAATGATTTAATGAAACGTCAAAGCTTCCGCGCTTCGCGCGGGAGGGAGTATGGAAACTGAATTCAGACAATGATTAAGAATCGAGAACGGTACAACGAATCTTCTTCTTTCTCTAATAATTTAATGAAACGTCAAAGCTCCCGCGCTTCGCGCGGGAGAGGGGGGGGGAACTCAATTCAGACAAGGATTAAGAGTCGAGAACGGTACTCTTTCTTTGATGATTTAATGAAACGTCAAAGCTTCCGCGCTTCGCGTGGGAGGGGGTATGGAAACTGAATTCAGACAATGATTAAGAATCGAGAACGGTACAAAGAATCGTCTTCTTTCTCTAATAATTTCATTAAACTATGAAAGGTCAATGCTTCAGCGCTTCGCGCGGGAGGGGGAAAACTGAATTCAGACAATGATTAAGAACCGAGAACGGAACAACGAATCGTCTTCTTTCTCTAATAATTTAATGAAACGTTAAGCTTCGGCGCTTTGCGCTGGAGGGGGGAATCTGAATTCAGAGAAGGATTGAGGGTCGAGAATGGAACAACGAATTATCTTCTTTCTCTAATAATTTCATTGAACTATGAAAGGTCAATGCTTCAGCGCTTCGCGCGGGAGGGGGAAAACTGAATTCAGACAAGGAATAAGAGTCGAGAATGGTACAACAAATCGTTTTCTTTCTCTAATATCAATTAATGAAAGGTCAAAACTTCGGCGCTTCGCGCGGGAGGGGGTATGGAAACTGAATTCAGACAATGATTAAGAATCGAGAACGGTACAACGAATCGTCTTCTTTCTCTAATAATTTAATGAAACGTCAAAGCTTCCGCGCTTCGCGCGGAAGAGGGAAGGAGGGGACTCAATTCAGCCAAGGATTAAGAGTCGAGAACGGAACTCTTTCTCTAATGATTTAATGAAACGTCAAAGCTTCAGCGCTTCGCGTGGGAGGGGGTATGGAAACTGAATTCAGACAATGATTAAGAATCGAGAACGGCACACCGAATTGTCTTCTTTCTCTAATAATTTAATGAAACGTCAAAGCTTCCGCGCTTCGCGCGGGAGAGGGAAGGGGGGGGGGGACTCAATTCAGACAAGTATTAAGAGTCGAGAACGGTACTCTTTCTCTAATGATTTAATGAAACGTCAAAGCTTCCGCGCTTCGCGCGGGAGGGGGTATGGAAACTGAATTCAGACAATGATTGAGAATCGAAAACGGTACAACGAATCGTCTTCTTTCTCTAATAATTTAATGAAACGTTAAGCTTCTGCGCTTTGCGCTGGAGGGGGGAATCTGAATTCAGAGAAGGATTGAGGGTCGAGAATGGAACAACGAATTATCTTCTTTCTCTAATAATTTCATTAAACTATGAAAGGTCAATGCTTCCGCGCTTCGTGCGGGAGGGGGTATGGAAACTATTTTCAGACAATGATTAAGAGTCGAGAATGGTACAACAAATCGTTTTCTTTCTCTAATATCAATTAATGAAAGGTCAAAACTTCGGCGCTTCGCGTGGGAGGGGGTATGGAAACTGAATTCAGACAATGATTAAGAATCGAGAACGGTACACCGAATCGTCTTCTTTCTCTAATAATTTAATGAAACGTCAAAGCTTCCGCGCTTCGCGCGGGAGAGGGAAGGGGGGGGGGACTCAATTCAGACAAGTATTAAGAGTCGAGAACGGTACTCTTTCTCTAATGATTTAATGAAACGTCAAAGCTTCCGCGCTTCGCGCGGGAGGGGGTATGGAAACTGAATTCAGACAATGATTGAGAATCGAAAACGGTACAACGAATCGTCTTCTTTCTCTAATAATTTAATGAAACGTTAAGCTTCTGCGCTTTGCGCTGGAGGGGGGAATCTGAATTCAGAGAAGGATTGAGGGTCGAGAATGGAACAACGAATTATCTTCTTTCTCTAATAATGTCATTAAACTATGAAAGGTCAATGCTTCCGCCCTTCGCGCGAGAGAGGGGGGGGAACTCAATTCAGACAAGGATTAAGAGTCGAGAACGGTGCTCTTTCTCTAATGATTTAATGAAACGTCAAAGCTTCCGCGCTTCGCGCTGGAGGGGGTATGGAAACTATTTTCAGACAATGATTAAGAATCGAGAACGGTACAACGAATCGTCTTCTTTCTTTAATAATTTAATGAAACGTTAAGCTTCTGCGCTTCGCGCAGAGGGGGGGAAACTGAATTCAGACAATGATTAAGAACCGAGAACGGAACAACGAATCGTCTTCTTTCTCTAATAATTTAATGAAACGACAAAGCTTCCGCGCTTCGCGCGAGAGAGGGGGGGGAACTCAATTCAGACAAGGATTAAGAGTCGAGAACGGTGCTCTTTCTCTAATGATTTAATGAAACGTCAAAGCTTCCGCGCTTCGCGCGGGAGGGAGTATGGAAACTGAATTCAGACAATGATTAAGAATCGAGAACGGTACAACGAATCTTCTTCTTTCTCTAATAATTTAATGAAACGTCAAAGCTCCCGCGCTTCGCGCGGGAGAGGGGGGGGGAACTCAATTCAGACAAGGATTAAGAGTCGAGAACGGTACTCTTTCTTTGATGATTTAATGAAACGTCAAAGCTTCCGCGCTTCGCGTGGGAGGGGGTATGGAAACTGAATTCAGACAATGATTAAGAATCGAGAACGGTACAAAGAATCGTCTTCTTTCTCTAATAATTTCATTAAACTATGAAAGGTCAATGCTTCAGCGCTTCGCGCGGGAGGGGGAAAACTGAATTCAGACAAGGAATAAGAGTCGAGAATGGTACAACAAATCGTCTTCTTTCTCTAATATCAATTAATGAAACATTAAAGCTTCTGCGCTTCGCGCGTAATGGTGGGGGGGGGGGGCGGGTGAGGGGAACAGCGAGCTGCCCGAATATGAATTTGTTATAACTTTTCTCGTATATTTTGTTGATAAATAACACTTTCACAAATACATATTATCCTCAAATTTGTGCTAGCTCGCTTCGCTCACTAGCCGAATTGTGAAACCAGAAAATTACTTTTTCGGGCAAGAGGCTTTAGCCCCCCCCCCCCCCCCCCCCCGATGAAAATGTCAAAAAAATTACCGGTATATGGTGCTTCTAATATGACCTTGTTAGTATTGGTATGTTGAGTTGAAAAACGGTCTGTGCAATTTTCAAATTTCCGGCCCCCCCTATTGGAAAATCCTGGATCCGCGCCTGTAATACATAATGTAACTGGACGTAATGATCATGAACTAAAACAGGTTTTCAAATAACAACAAGGAGGAACCCTTACCATAAACCATGACCCGGCTTCTGGATGCTGCTATGTGTCAGGACAAGATTCTGCGAGGCAATATAGCCAACTTATTTTTTAACGAAGCGTTTTGATAATCTCGAACGAGAAAGCCCGGTTAAGGAAGAGACTTAATATTTTCACGTATATCTCTTTGGTATTACATTTCTCGAATCGAGTACATTAAAGAATTGCTATTGATCAAAATTTCATTAGAAAGCAAGAACCCCGCCGTCAACGACTCTCCTCGAAAATTATTTTTAGCAGGGCCTACAATATAGACGTTAATAGTGTTTGACAAAATGATAGAAATCAATATTTACCAGGGATACCTGGAAAAAATAGATTTTGCATTGCAGAAAACAAATAAGGATTTTTGCGACTATTTCATATCAATATATGCCCCGCTGTCAGGAGAAAACAAAGGATTGATGACGGGAAGAACCATGATCGAATTAATCTGACAGTTTCATGATCAATGGAGAAGGTTTGACAGCGGGACATCATGAATAGTGAAGTCCATTATCATCTGTTCAAGGGCTGAAAGGTGGATAAGTTTGTCTTAAAGCCAATGGGTTCATACCGTTCTGGCTCTCGGCATACGTAATATGAGAAAGAAGTATACTATACGATTTCCCGGTGAAATTCGCGAGTTTGTCATTCGAATTCATTTACTTTGCATTTAAGTTTGCGCAGATCGGCTTTGCCATGCCAATTATCATTCAATTTTCCCGTTTTTGTATTTAATTTAGGATATTGGTCGAAGGGTTTCATATGTCTGTCATATATTTTAGAAACTGCTCAACTAGCATTCAAAACACACGTATTTGACTTCTGTACAGTTGCGCGCCATAAAAATGGATACCATTAATAATGTACCAAAGACGACTAATATCCAAATATGGAATAAACCGCAAGTTTGTAGTCTCCTATCTCTTATGTACATAGTTGCGATTGGTATCAATCGCAAATAAGTTGCGATTGATACCAACTCTTTGTTAGACGGGGCCCTGGAGTGTCTTCAATTTTATCATAAAGAGATATTTTTCCCACCGAAGAGATTGAATACCTACGAGCCTTTGCTTGCAGTAGGTCTAACGAATTACTTGAATGAAGTGGAAAATCATTTTAAAGTAACAGCTAGCTGAGGGATAGTGAGAATGGAGAAATTTAAATAAAGAAGTCAACAATATAATCAAGAAAAACAGAATCGAGAATACATGTTTTAAAACATTGTAAAATGTGCATTATGGTTGGCCTATATTTCGTAAATGAGGAAAAGTCTGGGAACTGCCTTTCCTGTCATTTGTCTGCTCATCTTCCTTCAAATCGTCATACTATTTTCTATTCAGTCACAATCTTAACTTAAAGAATTTAAAAGGGTATACGACAATGTGCTTTATGATATTGCTAGCAGGCATATTTCAATTCAATTTCAATTCAATTCAATTTATTTCGCAATATAAAAATCAAAATATACAATTAAGTATAGACGGTAAATTTAACTATGTCTACAAAGGTTGTATGCGGGGCTTTCCATGAAGGTTGCGAAAACCTGTGAAGTTGGATCGCTCATTTCATTCTTTCATCCATTCATTTGAATAAAATAAAAGCAAATATCGTTCCTCCTTCAAATAGACCCACTTTGCCCTTTTGAATGATAAATTTTGAGGAAAATAATCCTCCGCTCTATTTTCTAGCTTCGAGAGAGGTAAAAAAAACATCATTCAAATAAAATGTCAAAGATTTTTTCTACTAATGGAAAAAGCTTGCTCAAGAATACTGAATGAAAAGAAAGAGCTAAAAAGAGAACGATTCTTCTGACATTCTCTCTACTCTGTAAAATTTTCTGAAGAACGACGAAGAAAAAACAGTTCACGTGACTTACCAACGGGTCAGCAGTAAAGGAGATTTGAAATGAAAGGAACCCTTTTTACTTCATGTGAGAACGAAAGCTCACCTAATAGCAACTTATTTCCCAATTTTAAAATACATTCTTACGAAGGCCTATAACACAAGTAAATATACATCAGAACCTCGCCTTATTACCGCAGGAGCACACGGCACGGTGCGCCCGATTCGTCATTAGACTGGACAGAAAAATAATTGATAAAACCTCCAGTATGACCAAGGAGTTATTACCTCCTTGGTAAGACTACGAAACGCGTGTCTTCTTTTCTAACTCCAAAACAAGGTCAAATTCCCTCCCATTGCACCCTGTTCATCAGTCTCTTAATACACCATTAACATTAAAGGGCAATCCAACCCTTCTAACAAGTTCATTTGAATGAAAGCATACAAATCAGAGAAACATGAAAATGTTACTTATTATATTCCTTCTACTGTTCTTACCCTCCAAAATGCACAAAAAAAAACTGAAAAGAATCTCAAACCACAAAGATATTTATGTTTTTGTTTGAAGGCGTCACTGTGCATCACCATTTAACAATAAATTCTCCCAACCATTTTTGAATTTTCCCAACCGTTTTTCCATGAAAATAAGACACGAGACAGGCTTTTAAAAATCTTTCAACACTCCAATGTCTGGAACGGTATATACAGCTAATTCATTGCTTTGTGACGATTTACATTCACCTAAAATGTAATTAAATTGTAATAATATAGTTGGGAGAATTAAGGAATCGATCAGATCATTTTTTTCCCAATTTTGGTCTGTTTTCACTCAAACTTTCAGATTATCTTTAATTGTACTATACTACTGTACTATTGCCACTACACCTTTGCACCGTTTTCTCTCATCTGAACAATGTTACCAAGTCCCTTTAAGAAAGTTATGAGTGTTTGAAATATGAGATCACTACAGCTGTGTAAATCTCAAATCGGCAACTTTGTCAGTGGATTGTGACGTAGTGACGTATTACTCTCCCGTTTGTCGCGTACAAAAATATCACTTATTTCTGTTTTTTCTTCCAAGTGCCTTAACCTTCGGGGCACTACTCAAAATATTTCAGGGAAAGTACATTATTACAGGTCCTCTAAAAGAACAGACCACCCCGAGGCATACATTGAAAAGTTGAAATTTTAGTTCTTTTGTGTATTGGGTCAAATGGGAAAGTTGTACACCACTCTACATCACATAGACATTATTAATTCAGCCCATATCTATAGTAATTGCAACTTTCAAAATTCGTAACTTTCTAATTTTTTGTCCGATTTCATTCAAATTTTCCTCAGCATGCCTCTCTGATTTTTCTGCTTTATTCTAGACAAGTTTGCTATCAAGGATTTCCCTTTAAGATCAATTTATTTATCCTATCGTAGTGAAAGAGAAAAAAGCAGAAAAAAGGAAAACCTGTTGTAAAGTAAGAGATCAAAATGACAAAATACTTATGAACTTTTGGTTCCTAATATAGTACACGGAAGTTTTTATAGAAGGCTTGTAACTCTGAGTTCATGCTGACCAATGAAAACTGTCTTATCCAATGTCATCGCAGATGGCGTGCATCCGAATCCACTTCGCGCATAGTTCAATTCAAGACCGCATAAAAAGCACCTCGAAACTCCGATATTTCGCATCCATTGCATATGTTTGCGCGGGGTCTTTATAACACATTGTACACTTGTGCAACTGATATGTTTTCATCAATAGAATGTGAGCAATATTTAATATACAAATTCATTCATGAAAGAAAGTTACACTTGCTATGTCAAAAAGATTGTTCCTGGATTAGATTCTAGAGCAATCGTGAAACCACAAGGCTGTCAATCTTTCGTGATGATTCTTGGTCGTCATTGACAGCAAACACAGCAAATTATTCATGAAAAGCAATTTCTATTTTATGTAGGCATGACCATAAGTCGATCGGGATCGGTCAGAATAGATCAAGCTTATTAACACCTTTCAAAAAGCAAAGTAACCAATTTAAATAATCTGCATTCTAATTTACTATAGGATTTCCGGACAAATTCGCGAGTTTGTCATTCAAATTAATTTGTCTTGCGTTCAAATTCGACGGTTTTAGTGCAGTCAGCTATATCTCGGGTTTATATTCCTTTTTCTAGTTTTCAAATCTATGGAATTTTCGTTAGAATCTACTTATGTTTTATTCAAATTAATGAACAATGTGCTTCTTTCGCTATTTGGTCATTCGATTTGGCGCAACACGATTTTCTGACAACGCGACGGTGTACTTCTAGCATTCTAATTCATTTGTAGCAATCAAATTAGCACTTTGTGCACTTAAATTGATGGTAAATATGCATTTCTCGTTTCTTACACACTTTTAATAGCTCATTATTTTTCTTTCAAGATTGTTTTTTCATGTGTATTTCATCATATTTCATTTTCTTGCATTTATACACTTATACTTATTAGATTTATCTGATATTCATTAGCATTTAAGTTTGATTGTTAAGAAGAAAAAAACGACTTGCATCTACGGACCTGATGGTCTCAATATATTGTAAATGTTCATGTAAGGAAGTTGTTTGTTTTATGTTTCATCATAAATTTATCATAATTTCATCATAATTTCATTATAGAAGAAGGGTACAATATTGTGACTGGGGTAGGGACTAGAGTCAACAATTTGAACATGATTCATTATTTAGCCAAGTCTTTAGCCATCGATCTGCTGGCGGGCAAGTAAACTATGAAACTCTTTAAGAAAAACAGAGGGGTGTGCTAAGAGACGATGTGAATTACTTTTGTAAAATTCCGAGTCTGTAGTAAAAAGGGGCGATTGAGGGTAACCCCACCTTTCCCGGGTATATGAACATGTCCGTGCAGAAATGCCATATCCCTTGATTTCAACCATTTTTTACTTTATGTCTGACTACACCCATCTGCATTGTCCTGAAATGAATAAATGGAATAACAGCTTAGACCCCAATGGAAAATCATGCATTTTAACTGCATTATTTAAAAACTGTAGAAGTTTGTTGAAATTCTTCCCCTATCATTCCTAACTTGAACAAAATATGTACGATTACGAATGACAGGTGTTAATTTGAATGATAAAAAATTACGCTTCGACAAGTGAATATTAATTTGAATGCTTGTTGAGTAGTTTCTAAATTGAATGACAGATCTATGAAACCCTTCGACCAAATCTTAAATTAAATACAAAAACTGGAAAATTGAATGATAATTGGCATGGCAAAGCCGATCTGCGCTAACTTAAATGCAAAGTAAATGAATTCGAATGACAAACACGCGAATTTGGCCGGGAAATCCTATATTAAGGACCTGAGAGCTAGAATGACAGTGGAGGTATTGTCAGACGCGCAGCTGCATGTATCAGACAAGACGGAGTAATCATCTCCAGCAAGCCGAGGAAGGCAAACGGGATTGCTTAAAGCCCACTGCACTACTTGTAGCTACTTGCGCCATCTATATAACAAACAGTGCCTAATCGGTGACCATTGGTCCCCCTATGATCCTCTTTTCTTATGTTAACTGAGAGCTGAGTTGATGAGATAATCACCTGGCCAGTGACCTTGCAGGGGGCTCTAATCCCTCCTGTAAACTACGGCAGATAAGCTTTAAATCATAATACCGAACCAAATAATACTTCGGGGGGGGGGGGGGGGGAGGGGGTGTTAAGCTCCTAACGCCGTTTGAATGCCTAATAAAAAATGCTATCATGTATTGTGCGCGGGCAAGCTCTGAATCCAATGACCGGGTAATGGTATATATGTAAAGCGCTTAGAGACATTGATTAAGCGCTATATAAAAGCGGAATATTATTATTATTATATCGTTTCATTCAAGATGAGAGAAAATTAAAGACATGCCAACTAATTTAACTGACAACAAATACAAGTACCAAAAATACAGGGGCGGCGATTTCTTTTCATGACCGGGGGGACGAAACGCGAGGAACGAGGGAGGAATGACGTAATGAGCAAAAACTATATATATATTTTTTTTTGGGGGGGGGGGAGAAAAAAAATCCGAAATCATCACCGCTCTTACATGTTACATTTCAAAGTGGGAGGGGGGGGCTAAAGTATTTGCGATCAAATAGAGCAAAGCAAGTGGCGCGTAAATTGGCGTGGGGTCAGGGGCAAAGCCCCGGCGGGGTCAAGGGGCGGAGCCCCATGAAGCTCAGAGTTTTTAGGCATTTAATAAGGGTCAGATGAGCATATTTTGATACCTTATTTGTGACACTTGCATGCAGGTCCGTAATTGGAGTGGGGTCCAGGGACGAAGCCCCCCAGAAGCTCAGCGGTTTTAGGCATTAACTTAATACGATCAGATGATCATCCATGGGTCGCCTTAGGGCCCTTAGTGGGGTGTAGGGCGCGAGCCCCCGAAAGCTCAGGGTTTTAGGCTTTTGAATATGGTCAGATGAGCTTCCAGTGGCCCGCTTAGGGTCCTGGTGGGGTCCAGGGGGCGGAGACCCCGGAAGCTCAGGTGTTTTAGGCATTTATTTATGTCAGCTGAGCAACCAGGGGCCCGTCTTAGGGCCCTTGGTGGGGGTAAGGGGGCAGAGCCCCCGGAAGCTCAGAGAAAATCATGCCATTTCAGCAACATTTGTAAATTAGTCACTGGTATCGAATTAGAAATAAACCACGTTTGAATTTTATCGGGGGGGGGGAACTACCCCAAGCCCCGAGTGAGTGAGCATAGTAAACGAGAGGGGTGAAGGTGACGAAAGTAACTACCCCCTCACAGGTTTTGAAGTTTTGTTGTATTACAAAATTATATCCTTAGGAAAACTATAGTATGAAAAAGAAACAATATACTTTTTTTCACACTTCACTTTTCTACAATATTTACTTGAATATTTTGAAGGATATTATGCGAGGGAGCATAGCTCCCGAGCCAGAAGATTTTTGGGATTTGTATTTGTCTAAACGCTGCACTCTTGGGCCCTCCAAAGCCTAATAGTGTGTTGCAGTCTTTAGTCAGTATTTGCTGAACATTATTTGTATGCACTTTTTCAAATTTTCCGGGGGGACGATCCCCCCTACAAAAATCGAGGGGGACGTGTCCCCCCGTCCCCCCCTGGGATCGCCGCCCCTGCAAAAATAAGTTTTGACGCGACTGAGAAAGATTAGATCACAAGCTGATTTTTTTATCAACCTAGTAATAATGCAAATGATG